>CM017893.1:15678972-15722231 GCA_008369825.1 Triplophysa tibetana | reverse complement strand
AAGAGCGTGCTATTGGAGGAGCCAGAAGAGAGGAGGAGGAGATAGAACGACGAGAAATACTATAAAAGCTGAAACTGTTTTTCCTGGTTGTTGCTCTTTGTGAGACATTGTGTCTGAGACAACCCAGCGCTGTACTTTGAGACTTTCTGATTAATAAACTTCAATACTTATTAGATATTGCCTACCTTCAATTTTTGAACATGCAGGACAATTTTTAGTCCAACACAAACGAGTGAACTTTCTTTGAGTGATGTGCAGGAGAATATCATCTGAATTCCTCTCTGAGAAAATCAACGAGCGATCCGATCAGATTGACAGAATGGTTAAAGAAATTCTTCCAACATTGAAGCTTTGGGCAATCTCTTACCTCAGTGCAAGATGATGTAATGGTTCTGCAGAAAGAAAACGAAACGCTAAAAATGCAAATGCTCTCCCGGAAAATGAACACCAAAATTCATAATCAGGTGAGTTACAGACGCAGATGGTGCCTGCGTTTATATGGACTGTCCGAGCAAACCTGAGAGCTATGAAAGTATGCAAAGAGGTGGTTTTGGACAAGAAAAACGGGTGGTAGCAGATGGTCTGGATGTGGCACACCATCTGGGCCGACTTAAAACTTCGAATGATGGATGAAGAGTGAAACCAAGACTGGTGATGAGGTTCATCTCCCGTACCACCAGAGATTTAAAATGGAAAAACTAAAAAAAACAACGTTTATCTGACCACCAAGGGACTATGGTTTAGGAATGCGTTCGTCCGAGACCGGACTCGAATACTACAGGCCAACTGTCTGCTTGCCGTCTCACTTTACAAAATATACAACATGTAATAATCCCTTCTAACAAACAACATAAAATAGAGACTGTGTCTGTCCCCCGGATTAGCAAACATAAGATATGCGTAAACCTCTTGTAAGTATTTAATAAACGTAATAAAAATTGTCTAAATATCTAGCATGAGGAAACGTTGACGACCTTGACATAACTATTGAAAATTTTAACTCTACCTTCTCAGAAACATTAGACACAGTTGTTCCTTTGCGTTTAAAGAAGATTAAAAATGATAGCCCAACACCGTGGCATAATGAACACACTAAGGCTCTAAAGAAAGCGTCCCAGAAAATTTACAAAACTAATTTAGAGGTATTTCGTATATCATGGAAGGATAGTACTCGCAAATAAAGTAGTGCCATAAAAACGTCTAGATCACCTACATTTCATCACTGATAGAGAAAAAACATCACAACCCTAGGTTTTTATTCAACACCGTGGCTAAATTAACAAAAAATAAGTCGTCAGCGACTTCAGATTCTGATTGTCAGCATAACAGTGATGAATTTATGATCTACTTCACAAGTAAAATCCAAGATATTACAGAACCAGAAGTATAACCCGCTGAACAAACTAACTACAGTGGCCCAAAGGAGAAATTTCTAATATTTTCTAACGTAGATCACGATGAAGTGTCTAAAATCATTAGATCATCTAATTCAACAACATGCATGCTAGACCCTATATTGATAAAACTACTGAAAGAGATGCTCCCAGAAATTTTAGATCCTCTTCGAAGTATTATTAACTCATCTCTGACATTAGGGCATGTGCCTAAAGCATACAAGGTGGCTGTTAAAAGGCCCCTTGTCAAAAAAACAACACTTGCCCCTAGAGAACTAGGGAATTACAGCCCTGTATAGAATTTACCTTTCATATCCAAAGTTCTGGAAAAAGTAGTTTCAACTCAATTATGCTCCTTCCTCCAAAGGAATGACATCAATGAAGAATTCCAGTCTGGATTTAGAGCATGTCACAGCACAGAGACTCCCTTGATCAGAGTTACAAATGATCAGTATTTTGCATCTGACCAAGGTTGTGTTTCGTTATTGGTGCTGCTAGACTTTAGTGCTGCATTTGACACCATTGACCACGGCACACTCCTACATAGACTCAAAAATGATGTCGCTATTAACGGTATAGCATTGAAATGGTTTAAGTCTTATTTATCCGACCGTTTCCAATTTGTAGCATAAATGAGGTGTCACGCAAATTGCAAGTCCATTACGGTTTACCACAGGGCTCTGTCTTGGGGGCCTATGCTCTTCGCATTATACATGCTACCTCTAGGAGATCAAATTAACCGACACGGATTAGCTTTCACTGTTATGCTGATGATACTCAACTTAATATTTCCTCGAAGCCTCATGAAAGACAGCAGTTCCATCGAATTATGGAATGCATAGTCGATATAAAAACTGGATGAGTAACAATTTCTAATAACTGAACTCGGACAAAAAGTGTTACTTATTGGACCTAAAACCGCCGTACGAAACAACCAATAATACTGCTTATATATTGACGGATGCTCCATAAAACCCTCGTCGTCAGCTAAGAATCTTCTCGTTCTATTTGATAGTAATCTGTCATTTGAGAGCCATGTCGCCAACACCTGTAAAATTACGCTTTTCCGTCTTAAAAATATATCTAAACTACGTCATGTGCTGTCACTGTCAGATGCAGAGAAGTTAATTCATGCATTCAAGACATCAAGGCTAGATTATGTTTGCCCGGCAGGCTTGTTTGAAAAACTCCAAATGGTCCAAAACACGGCAGCTCGAGTTCTTACACATACAAAAAAGTATGACCATATTAGCGCGATTCTATCAATCTTGCACTGGTTACCCATAAAGCATCGCATTAACTTTAAGATCTTGCATATTACCTATGAAGCCCTATTTGGTTTAGCCCGCAGTATTTGAGCGAACTTCTATTGTATTACAGTCCTTCACGTGAATTACGCTCTCAGGCATCCTGTCAGTTGGTAATACCTTGAATTTCAAAATCAAGTGCAGGTGGTAGAGCCTTTTCCTAAATAGCACCTAACTTTGGAATAGTCTTCCCTGCACTGTTCAGGAGGCAGACACACTCTGTCAGTTTAAATCTAGACCAAAGATGCATCTTTTCAGTCTTGCCTACACTACACTTCCATAATATAAATCCTCAGACGGTTTAGGCTGCATTATTTAGATCAACCAGAACCAGGAACAATTCCAACAACAACTGATGTACTTGTTGCATCAAAGAGTGGAGAACAGAACTACTCTCAGCCAGTCTTGTATCATTGTTTCAAGGTTACCGCAGGATGAAGTTCATGCCCAGACCTGATGGCAGTGCAGAGAATGGGAAGCGGTGACCTGACAAGAGCTGAGATGATGGACCTGGATAAAGGACCGACCTGACACGACTTCACTACAAAATTTCAATGCTATTAGATTTTAATGATAATCTTAAATCTAAAATTTACCTTATTAGTACGTTTATTTTAATTTTAATTTAGCCTTGTCGTGCAAGCAATGTTGAGCTTGTGCAGAGCAGCAGCTTTTGCCAGAGGGAACTGGAACTTTTTTTCTTTGATTGGAGTTTTGGGTTCCTCGTCACATATTCTTTGCTTATAGTCAAAATGTCTCATGTACAGCTGCTTTTGTAATAATGGAAATTCTAATAAGCGCTTTATAAATAAAGTTGAGATGAGTGGAGTAATATTTCTGTACCCATGCTTTACATTTTATCAAAAAGTTGCCTGTGAGTAAACAGTAATTAGCGGACCCCTTGTAGTTTCACAGGAGACCCCTGGTGTAGGGCATTACTGTCTCACGTATATGCATATGGAACTCACTTCACAAAGGGAACGACTGGCCAAATGTATCCTGAAAATGGCACAAGTGCACTCTGAGTCCAGCACTCGTTTGTTGAAAATAAACAAAATTTTAAATACTTCTTTTTAAATATTGTTTAATTATGTCTTATTTTACTTAGTTTTTTTTTCCTTCACTTGGTATTAATAAAGGGTATCTAAAGGAACCTATAAACAAGTTACTGTTTTTAACGCATTAAACATACTTTTCTATAATCTAAATAATTTTTCTCAATTTAAACTATTTGAAATTAAATGTATCACTAACAAAATTGTAAAAAACTAATAAACCCTGCACCATATTTGCGGGGAGAACGTTGTAGCAACATGATGTACTGGTTTCAGAAACTGTGAGCCACGTTCTCAAATACGTCATGAATGCATTGACGTCACTTTCACGTGAACACGCTGGGAAACAGCCTAGGACACGCTCCTCTGGGTGGCAAAACACCCAGCAAAATGGCTGAGGAGAATAGGAAAAAAAAAAAACAAGGACTAAAACACACAATTATTTGCTATAATTACAAGCACCTGGAATCGTAGTGTTGGGTACTGAGAACAAGTCACATTTTAGAACCGGTCCCAAACTTCAAAGAACCGGGGATTTGCTAGGACGCCCGCATTTCGGTTCGGTTTGTTTATCGATTCCTCACCTTTTTAATCACTCGCGGACAATGTTTTACACAAGTTATTTTTGTGTTGTACTTAAATAGCTTAGAACAGCAATCACGACAATTCTAAATATTGTCCATTTAAGAAACATGAACATAACTGACCTTTGTGTTTTACATACATGCATTATAAGCTATAACATGTACATAATATATACAATATGATAAGTTTATAATGTTCAGAGTAACCTCATAGTCCTACAGCAGGTCACCATATCTCACGATGCACGGTAACAAGCTAAAAAAATCCGTTAGCTTCCTCTAGGTTTGCACTTACCCTGCTTTCTGAAACGGGCCCCTGGTGTCAAAGTCACTTACCCCTTTATAACCACCATCACTTCTCATTGTCCCTTGTGCTATCGTTGAGTAAGGTCACAGTGCCGTTTCATACCTCTATCCAGTCAAATGTTGTCGTTTGGATTATTCCAGTTAGATCTGCCTTGCTATTTTTGAAGTCTTGTCGACTGAGTGGCTGTCCTGTTGGTTGTATCCTGGGAGTCCCTTTTTCTCCCTACGACGCTGGCTAAACCTCAGTTCAGGCTTGGTTACACTGCTGTCTTATTATTGTCCCCTATCTGTTTTTGTCATATATTTGATCGTGTCACCGGACAGACTGACACCATCCTTGACCAGTCCTACGGGCAAGATCTACCTACCGACCCCCTGATTACCACTCTGAGACTCTCACCCCTCCGCTGTACAGGTTCCGGGATAATCTACCACGCCAGCACATCCGGGCCGTTGTCTCCGTGGTTCGGGCCACTGTTCCGGTTGGCTCCTCCGGTGTGTCTTAACATCTCTACTGCAGACGAGTTCACCACTCCTTCGTCTCGGTTGACGTTGCTGTACACTGGGACTTTTCCCAGTTGGCCTCGCAGTCAAACAACATCAGCTGAACCTCCCTCCTGGCTTCTCTTGCTACGAACTCTTACCCAGGCTGTATTATGTTTCTGACAAATAACCTTACTGTAGCCGCAATTGATTCCTTGCCTTCTGACCAACCCTGACAGGCCTATGTACACCACAGTGACTTCACTGATGTTCCCTAAATGACTGACTACTACCATGTTATTAAGTAGGCACCTTTGACAGTTTGTGGAGTTTGTTTTTGTAACGGGGCCATAACGTGATGCCTTTTATTCAGAAGTGCATTATTATTAAACATGTTGTCTTAAACAGGAAGACAGATAGGTTGAGTGACTCCAGAGGGACCAGCACCACTTCGATTTGTTACACGGCTTGAAGAATTTATCTTCCAGAATCTGACTAAGTTTAGGAATTTTAAATGAACCAAAACAACACCAAAAATGTAGTATTTTCTATTGGTTGAAAGCAACGTCACATTTCACTCACATAGCGGCTTTAGTTTTAACAGTGATGCTGGTGGAAGCAAAATAATTTGAAAGGAATTCTAGGCGCACTGTATGCTGGCTTGGGTTATTAAAACAGCATGTAAAATTAATTGTGCAGTAAAATCTGAATCATTTATTATTATGTGGAGAAGCACGTGTCACGCCGAGCGTTAAAATTAGGAAACAGCTATTATTGCTTGCAATATTTAGGCTAGATTTTAACTTATCGACGTCACGAATGACTGAAAGATCCAGCATAACCAATAAATCTGTCTCACTCCATCTCAAACACCCCAAGGTTATACCGAAACACTGTGCTAACGAGTTAGGTTTAGGCGAACTGCGCGCTCACGGACCTCATAAAAACAGCAGATATGATGTCAAGTTGTCTTTGCAGTGAAATCAGAGTTTTTTGCGAAAATTAAACAGAAGTCAGTGATTGTTCAGTGATGGGAATGTTCTTAGCCCCTTTCTAAGGCTTCTATTTATTTTACACAACCGCTTTATTAATGCGTAAAACATAAATAAAATCAAACGCATACAATTTATTCCATGGACTGTAATCAACAATAATTATTTTTGTAGTAATCTTGCAGTCTTCTGTAATGAATGTCTGTTTTATATATTTATTACATCATAAATCATTTAAATCCTGCATTTATTGAAGTCATATATTGCAGTGTTTGTTGAAAGTCACCGAACAGCAATATGAAAGACTGAGAACATGATAATAATTTATTTAAAAAAGCAGTGTTATTTCATAAATATATTATTTCTTTTTTTTCAACCGGATGTCCAGCACCACCGCATAGCATTAGGGGATGAGCCTCTCGGCTGGGCTGAGGTCCGAGCTACAGTGTGTCGGGGAACCGGACCTAATTTTTTTTCCTCTCTGGTCCCTGTCACTCATGGCGCTCCCGACACCGTTCACTCATCTCATCGGTGCATACCCACAGGCACTGCAGATGCCGAGACTGGCTCCCCAGGCGGGAGTAGGTACAGTCTTGTGGTACCCCCGGCCTCTAAGGGGTGATGGGGGTATGTGGTGAGTGTCGAGAGCCGTGAGGTGGGGCCGGTGGCGTGATTGATAGTTGGAATCAGCTGTGCACACACCTGTCCCGCATATCTTGGGAAATCGGGAGCATAAGAGGACGAGCGACGGGACTGCTGACGAAAGAGGACCAGGCCCGGACATATGTTTTAAGTTTGTATGTATGTTCTTTTGGCCGGCAGTCGACTGTGAGGTGGCTTCCAGCATTTTACTTCCGTGTTATTGTTTGTTTGTTTTGATTTTTGGAGCAATCTTTGGTGAAATGACGTGCGCACAGTAAAACCCTGGGGTTATAATCCTTTGGTGTCATTTAAAAAATGATTTGTAACCATTGTTTCCTCAGAAGTTTTTCCTTTGGTAGTTTAAATAAGAAGGACTTAGTTACACAACGTTGAACATAGGTTCTAGACATGATGTACACGGATCACGAATGAGCGACAGTGTTTGGGGAGGAGAGTGAAGTTTCCCCGGCAGTCCCAACAAAATGTAGGTGGGGACAATATTTTAGTGACATAGATACATAGAGTTAGTCACTCTGACAAGATCACGTCTTATATGCGTGATTCAGAATCGACTCCTTTTTTACAAGCCATTAACTTAATCACCTTCGGACTTACAACTTGGCAGACTGCCTACTTTCAAACACTGCAACATAACAATCTGCATGAAATGTAATTTTCTTGATCTAATGCTACTTACTCTTTGAGCCTAAACATAATGTTTATTCATATCTGTCAATAAATATCTGCTTTAAATCCTCTATATTGTGTTGAACTCTTTGATTATTTATGTCATGTACCACAGTATAAATAAAATATGTTATTGTGATGCCCAGTGCTGTGTGAGTTTTATAATCATTATACTGTGCTTTATACAGATTTGAATAGAGAATTAATCCAATTATGCACACAATTCTATCTTTAATGCACAGATTAAATAAAAAAAATATTTAATCCTCCATGTGTGGGAGGAGAACAGTTTAAATTAATTAAAATATTTTAACAACGTGACCGTTTGTTTGCTGCAATGAATATGGTATGTTCCAGGTATGTCTTCCGGAGGTAATCGCCATGTCCAACAAAGTCCAATGTTACGTCGTCAGGACAAATATGGGAATCACAATGCTACTTCGCTGGAACGTTATTATGGTACGTCATGGCAACGAATATGGTCCAATCCAGGTACGCCGTCACAACGTAACTGTTTTATCTTGTTACTCACTGAGTATGCGATTTTGGATCCTGCCAGTGTGCAACAAGGTTTGAGGTGCGTTTTCTCTTGTTTGACGGGTGTTTCAATAATCTCAGCCCAATCATTTGTAAGGATGTTACTATTCACCATGAGCCACTTAAAAATTATTTGTTAAATCCGAATATATTGTTGAATCCGAAATTGCGTACTCAATGAGTATGTACTCAATTTCAGTAAGTACCTACTCATGTACTTACCTTGCTACCTACTGTTTGGCTGAGTGTAGTAATCGGCCGTCATATGCCATATTGACGTGATCGTGTGACGTAATTCTTCTTCTCTTCCTTTTCAATGGTGGGTGGCTGGCAATTTACATTTGAGGTGCATATCCACCACCTACTCTTCTGGAGTGTGGGCCAGTGATCAGCCATGTGATGTAATAACAAGCGAAACAACTTAAGTTACGCAAGGTCAATGTAACATTAGCTTCCCAATAATTAACAACATGTTAAATTGTACATAAAAGTCGGCTGAGACTGTTTTGCGGCCTGTGTGTGGTATTCTGTCCCTTGGGCTCATGGGATATAGAGCATCTCAAGTATCCGTCGCTGAGTACTTCTAAATCTGGGCGTGACCAGTAAACCATCCTGGAATTTCTCGCCTACTCTTTAAGAATACTGACAATTCGGACATACTCTGTTCATGTATTGTTTCCTTCTACTACATATGTAAGTAGCCTATTCGGACGCCACATTATTATATGCACGTCGAAATCTCCCAAGAAATAGTCCACCACAAGGGTATTTCTTGCCTTCGACTACTACTTTTTTCCCAGGAGGTATGCCATTTCGGATTCAGCCTTTATGTGACGATTCAAGAAGTTGCAATATTATTGAATTGCAATACATGTTTTGAACTGCGGGCCGCTGTGTTTACTGCAAACTTGGAAAACATGTATATGCTGATATTTCCTAAATGAAACAAAAATCCAATCAATGCACAGACAAAGTCTTAGCTTGTTTATTTTGCCGCCTTCTTTTTTAATTTAGAACTCGACTTGGAATTAGTTTTGTAACTTGACATAAAATATAATAAGACACATTTAGCATTTAAGAAATATTAAAAGGGCAGTTGTAAATTCCTAATTTGTCTCAACTCATTTTGTAAAAATAAACCGTGAATGAATCGTATAGTTAGATCAGTATCGTGAATCGCATCATGAGCTGAGTGAATCATTACATCCCTTATCAGCAGCAAAATGTATATAACCTACGCGGAATTGAAGACACAGCTTGCACAATCGGTCCAAGTAAAGTCGTTTTCAAATGTGCCCAGTGCAGCTCGTATACGCAACAATTCAGGATATTAGAAGACATGTATTTTGCAGTAGTCAACACGTATATTTAACAATTTCATCAGGATTTGAAAATTCTTCAAAAAGAACATAAATAATGGCCCTCTCAGCTGCCATAGTTCAATTCTTGCGTCATCACACGTTTTCGTTTAAAAAACAATGTTTTGTCAGGCCTGAACGCAACCCTGCTCTCCGCATTTTTCTGTTGAAATTACGTCAACATATCAAATCAAATCAAATTCATACTGAGGTAATAAAAATATAAAAAAGGCTTTTCACTGTTTCCACTACAATGTAAATGAAACTACAGAAGTTGAGGTATTGAGTAAGCCTGGCTCTTGGAGACAGATGTGATGGCTGCCTGCTCAGTCCCCATGGCCTTTCTCTTAAAAAAGCTCCTCATCAGAGCTGCAAACCTTGATTACATTACCCGTGTCCTGGGTGTGGAGGATGTTGTAGCTGCCTTATAGAGAACAGAGGAAAGAGTGGACTCGGTGCTGCCTGTGGCTGATGGATATTAATGTCCACTTTTTAGGAAAGTCAGTTTACCAATGGTTATCTAGATCGTAAACCTGCATGGTTGTTTTGTATGAAAATGCATTTCTTACAAATCACCCCTCAGACTTGGTTTGCATAAATGTTTTATGGGACTTGTTTGTTTAAAATGGACATATGACACAGCTAAAACGAATATTATCATTTGTTTTAGATGCAATGCAATGTGTATATAGGATGTAAGGTTGTATTTAACACATACCATGCATGTTTGTATCTCCTTTTTGCCCCGCCTATCTGAATCGCGCAGATTTTTTACAAAGCTCATTGCTCTGAAAAGCGAGGTGTGCTATGACTGGCCAGTTTACCAGTGAGTAGTGATTGGTCGAATACTGCAAGCATGTGATGGAGATGTGATGCCTCTACCATATTTGGAACATCAGGTTCCAAAGCAATTGTACTGAGAGGTCGACCCACCTTACTTGCGTATTTTGGGGGGTCTAAGTCAAATCATACCACGAAATGATGTGGATTTTTTCCGACACTACAATGTTTACTCATTAATGTGTCTTATACATGCATGGGCAACTTATAACACACCAAAGACAAAGAAACAGATCTTTTCACGTTTTATGATTCCTTTTAAGGATTATAGTTAAATAGTTAAACTCGGTTTTGAAATCAAAACCCGCAGTTTGCAAATCTCTCTACTTGATGATTCATAACTTCCCACTTTGCCATGGGTGTTTCTAGGATGTGGTCATCAAAACTGCCTGTTTTGGCATGGAGGGGATCAACTCTGAGAATAGTTGCTATATATTTACTGCATGATGAAGAATTTTCTTGTTTAACAGCAGAATACTACAATCGACCCACCAGAATAAATTATTCCAAAGAGCTGTGTAATCAGTAAATAAAAAAGTTGTAACCACTGTTTAAATAGTGACAATTTAGGTTTATGGTTCATTCCTTCTTCCAGTAGATGCCTTGATGTTCTGCAGCTAGCATGAAACATTTGGGGGGATGGGGGATGAAAAGAGCTACAACCAGTGTTGAGATCACAGTAAGAGGATAAATTACTCAGCTCCTTCATACGAATTGAGGTTAGGTTATGACTTTAGTGTCATACATCAAATTGATGTATGATGAATGAAGCCTTGCTCTTGAGATCCTCTCCTGCCTCAGGTTTCACATCTCACACAACACTGTGGTGTCGGATGTTGATTAATGATCATGAGCCCATTGTGGGCGTGTTCCTTCGATGCGTACAGCGTGCTGTGGATGATAGTGGAATGTATGCCTTGATGCTCAGCTGTTGTGTGGTGTAACAGGCGTTGCTTGATGGTCGTTGTTTGTCATTTGGTCAGCCATACAATACAATAAAATCAGAGCAAGAGGGTTCAAATAAAGATTTGTCTCACAGCTTGCCCTTGCTTTGGGAATGATAAGGTCTGCAGCTGTCTGTGTTATTTTTTATATAGATGTTTCATATAGGTTTTGCTAGACGTGTTGTATTGATTTAGAGTAGGTGATGTCATCTATGATGACATTTACGGAACAAATCTAAAGCAGTGAATGCATTTTTATTTGTAAATGTGTTATTTCTTTAACAAAATCATTTAGGACAATTTTCAGATTCTCTTTAAAAATGTATCATCAAAATTAATTTGTTTTTCGGAACCTGAAATGAAATATTGCAGAAAAACATTCATTGCATACAAATGTTAATCATCTTAAGTTTAACTCAGATCAGCAAAATGATTCTGTTATATGAAGTAAAAAATGTAACAGTTCAACATTTATCAATAATAGTTTCATATGTATATAATACTGATCGACCCAATAGAACGATCATTTTGGAATTAAAATCCGAACAGGTGCAGAGCAGGAGCAGAGATGATCCAAAGTGAAGAATGAACCAGTTGTAGCAGAGATGCTGAGAGATGAAAGCATGTACATTGTGTGACACTGCCCCTGAGAGAGGCAGTGACAGATGTAATACAAACGAAGTGTACTGTACCTCTTCTGGTCTGTCTGATCTTTGGGCTCAGCATGGCTGCCATCACTGGGCTGCACTTCCTCTGCTTGGCATATTCCTCCTCCCGAGATCTTCTTTCAGCGCAATCTCCGTAGCTCCCTCTTCCGCTCCTCTTCAGTCTCCTTTTCCCACTAGCTCGCTGACCGGCTGGTTGGGGGTTGGGGGGAGGGATTCCTCACACACACTGACGTGTGCACCTGCCGGTTCTTACTCACAAGCGCATACGCGAGAGCTTACTCGCTGGTTTACACCCACCGTTCTTTGCATTATTCATGATCTGCTCATCTATGATGACCAGCCCTCGTGCGGGTGATCACAGCAGCCGGTCCAGAAGAGAATTTTCCGCCTCCTAATTGGCCATAGGCATGTGTACTTGCGCTCCCTTGATCTCTAGGGACGTCTCACTCTGCTTGCCACACTCTTTCACGCATATGAACCCTTTTTGTGCTTGCTCTTCCTTTCTCCCTCTTTTCCACCCAAGAACATGCCCCTGAAAACACTACTCCCAGAATGCCAAACAATACATGTAGCTCCAGCAATGCAATTGAAGGCTCAGCCCTGTAGACCACAGCTGGTCTTTTCTCAGAAGGGTGGGGGCAGGAGGGAGCCCGCAGCTCACTGATGAAGGCCGAAATGAGACAGCAATAAAAACCTCCTTCACTGCCTGTACTACTCTCAGGACTGGGAGCTGGTGCTCGAGGCAGTGTAACCACCACTGACCTGGCAATTCCCAAATATATTATATATTCTCAAATTAACCATCCAGTGTATGCATGTCATGTTGTGCCCTTTGAAGCTCCATCCCTATGTGTACATATTCATACAGTTTATCAACATATACGTTATCACAGATTATAAAGACATTTGAGCTAATGTAAGTTTGCCTAAGACACATGTAAGCAATTTAACAAAAGATTTGTTATATGAGGTGATTAAGATTAAATTGGAAATATGTGTTGCAGACTGCTGAGAAGGAAAGCTTTTGATTTCCAGGGGCCTCATTTATCAACAGTACGTAGAAAAGCTTGTGTATTTTGTCCTACGATTGAAATTTAGAATGTGTCCAAGTACACTGTAAAAATGTGTTGACTTTATTTGAAAACTATGATGCACAAATGGTGCACATATATTTTAAGTAAATTCCATTCAAGGTGATTTTTAGTAAAATTAACAAGATTATCTTTGCTGCATTTACACAAATATATCAGTTTGCTTGACCTTCTTCAGTTAAAAAAATCACTTTACAGTGCTTATGTTGGCTGTTCTTAAATATTTCCTTCATTTACCTTAATTTTCATATAGATCCTTTTCGTATCTAGCGCCTAAACTTTGGAATATTCTTCCCTGCACGGTCCGGGAGGCAGACACACTCTGTCAGTTTAAATCTAGACTAAAGACTCATCTTTTTAATCTTGCATACAATACTCCTCCCTAATATTAATCCTCAGAGGATTTAGGCTGCATTATTTAGATCAACCGGAACCAGAAACACATCCAACAACAAATGATGTACTTGTTGCATCAAAGAGTGCAGAACAGTACTCTACTCTCAGCCAGTCTTGTCTCTTTGTTCCAAGGTTACCGCAGGATGCAGTTCATGCCCAGACCCGATGGCAGAGCTGAGAATGGGAAGCGGTGACCTGACAAGAGCTAAGAGGATAGAGCTGGATAAAGGACGCCACAACTTTGATTTTCCTACAACATTTCAAATGTTATTAGATTGTGAATGATAATCTTAAATCTATCATTTACCTTATTAAGTTTATTTTTTATTTTTATTTAGCCTTGTAGCCTGTTGAGCTTGTGCAGAGGCAGCAGCTTTTGCCAGAGGGGAACTGGAATCCCCTGGTTGGGCCTGGGTTCTCCTGAGGTTTTTTTTCTAGATGGGAGTTTTGGGTTCCTCACCACCGTTTGCATATTGTTTTGCACTATCTGCCTGGCCGGGGGGGCTGCTTTAGAATTCAGAAATTAGACATAATTAATATTGCATATAAGAATTTATAGTCCGTTTAATATTTGACCTGTGGTTCTCTCTCCTCTATCGTGTGTTTGTGTGTTTGTGAGAGTGTGTTTTGTGTGTGCGTGCGTCTATAAGTATGCATATTGTGTGTGTGGAGCATTTGTATGTCTGTCTTTTGTTGTTTTCACCTTTTTCTTGTTTTTACAGGTGTATGCCTTTAGTTGTTTTACTTATATTCAATGAGTCTCATGTACAGCTGCTTTGTAACAATGAAAATTGTAAAAAGCGCTACATAAATAAAGTTGAGTTGAGTTGAGTTTTGATTATTTGTTTTTTCTATACTCGAATCAGGGTTTCTTACATTATCTCCCTTGCAGTAAGAATTGTATTTGATAATACTTACATTTTAATTAAACCAACTTAATTGAATTTAAATTTTGATCAAATCAATCAGATTGCACTCTTTAAGGTGTTTGGGATTAACTCCCAATTGCCTTATTGTTTTTATTTCAATTATTCATTTTAAGATTTTACTGACTTTACTATGACTCCATAGTGCCCCCTTCCTACGGCCCTGTCATAGACCTAGTGTGGAGCCAGTTCACCCCCACACAAGAAAGAAGAAACCCTCCTTCTCTATCCAAAACTCTCTTTCTCTTGACTTATCTGATTTTGTTTTTCTTCTTCTCATCAGAAACTGAACCTGTCTGAACATCAGTAAAATTCTTGGTAATTATTTTGATGAACCGAATAGCCTGAGTCACAGAATGACCTCATAGGTAACAATCTTCAGCAATATTATTCATAGTTTTTCTGTGTTCACCCACACAATTATCCGCCCCAGCCTTCACGGCTAGGATAATAAGCGTTTAGTTTGCATCACTAACTGACCAACTCAGTTAAGCATTTAACACATGGCCCACATATTTAGCTCAGTAGATCTGTACGGACTTGCATCTTGCTCTTTGTGCCTTTCTCTCTCCCCTGTGTCTCGAAATGTCGTGACCATCCAATCCTGTCACCTGCCAGTCCAGCTAGAGACCAGGCAAAGCGCTGCAATGGACTCCTGCCTGAGAGCAGCATCGGCACACGGCAACTGTGCTGAGAGCGGTTGGTCGGACGACCTAAGACGGCAAAGAGACAGCGATCTAACCCAGAGCTATAACTACAGAGAGCCAAGAAACTTATCTGAAGTGCACAGCCAGGATCATCGGTGACCATGACCAGATCGTCCTACTAGGGCCAGAGTGAAGGGAAGTAGGAGGAGCCAGTAGCACTTGCAGAACTGCCGAGACCAGCTGGACCTGCAAACGATAGCGGATGAAGAGGACCAGGAGCTAAAGGAGGAGATGAACAGCTACAAGAGTCCTTTGCAACACAAACTGAGCGGAGAGAGCGATTAGAGCAGATGCGAGAGAGGAGCTGATAGGAAAACTCCAAGATGCAAAAGCTCTCTATAAAGGCCCGGCAGACAGCAACACAATGCCATGGCCTAGGCCTATAAAGGCCCTCTGCAAGCAGTCCATGCTGAAGTCCAAGCCATGACTCAGCAATGGAATCAAAATTAATTTGAACTTAGCTCGCAGACTACAATGTGAACGGACAGGAGAATGCAACAGATTCTCTCGTGTCCAGTTCCCCAGCTGTAAGATTATTTCTTACTGTCCCCTTACTCTAAGTTTGATTATTCTGAGTTGAAGAGTCTAGTCGATTGAACCTTCAGAGTTTCAGGATCCTGGAGACCAAGAATGACGCAGACACAGAGATGTGCAGTTCAATCAGAGTCCAATTTTATTGTATTAAAGGACTAGTATATATATGCATAAAACAGGAAGTAACGACAGGACATTACACTGGTCATGGAAAATCACCAGACCTCGATTCATAATATTTTGTCAAGACAGCATATATTTTAGTTCCGCGTTCGCCATCATCTCCAACATTCACGGATATGGTGGCCTCTTTAGTTCCCTGTTCTCCATCATCTAGAACATTCAGGAACCTGGTGACCGGATATATGTCATCCAGTCCGGATCAGATATGTCTCGCGGGCATTGCTCAATCATGAGACAGAACAGATGGTGTTAAACAAAACATATAATCATATCAGGTTATGTACGGGTCATTTCAGGTTATGTAAGGGACACGGCCGAAATCCATATTCTCACACCAGCTAAAAGCCCAAAGCTGCGAAAGGGGGGGAGGTGAAACACCTTAGGTTATAAACACCTTACTAGCCAGCCAACCCAGAGGGGTGGGGCAAGAACCATCCAGAAGAACTTGCAGACACACACGCTGCATTTCCCCACAGACCCCAGCAAGCTTTTCAGAAACATGATAGCTGTCACCACAAAATGCTGTCACCCTGAACACTACCGGAGGCCACAACAAATGCCTACCTGCAAAACATTCACTCCCAGGCGTTAACATTTTGTATTGCATCGCTGCCGGTGGCTAGTTTGTATCCTCTGACACTTGCTTCACCTCACAATGGTTTTTGGTCTTAATATTAGTGTATTTTACTATCGTTACCTATCACTGTCGTTGCCAAATTATTCATAACTTTATATTCTAAACCTTTATTAATTGAAACTTAACGTCGCTAGCATAGTATGAGCGTGTTAGCTTGCTTTCTGTTTACACTGTGGAATATCATATCTCCCTATTTGTCTTGTGTGCTAACTGTTTCTCTTTTTAAGGGTATATACTAAGACTCATCAAGCAACCTTGGTAAGTTATGATTGCACCTCATACCCGGTGAGTCATGGCTTCTATTCCTATTGTTGTTACTTGCACCTCATGTCATATGTTTAGCTTAGCCTTCTCTGTCAGCGGCGAGGGTTTTACATGCGATAAATGCAGGGAAAAATTTGGCTGATGAAGAAGATCTTAGAATAAGAGACTCGCATTCAATCTTTATTTGAAGATAGTAAGAGTTTAAGGACCGTAGAAAACACTTTTGATGCGAGCAACGTTAGCGCACACTGCTCGGTTCCGGTTGAAAATCCCCTACAGCTGGGAAACTTTGTGACCGTGAGACTGCATGGTCGCAAGACAAAACATCACTCAACCATTCCGTTTAAAGTCTCGAACAGTCCGCTCAGTGACGCACCGACTTCTGTTGTCCGGAATGTTAAAATAGAGGCACCAGCCACCATAGTCAAATGTTTACCGGGAGTCAGGGTTGCCAGGTCCAAGAAATATTTCCAGCCCAATTACCCCTCAAAACCCGCCAAAAATGAATGAAAACTAGCCCATTTTTTTCCCTGTGTCGAATCAAAGTTAACAACTGCCTAGAGACGTTTCTATTGCCATATTTTTTTAGCTGAATGGTTTCCTGGGTATTATATATATTGTTTTGTTCTGTTGAACACAAAATAAGTTTTGGGATATTAAGGAAAGCAAACAATCCTGGGTCATGTTTGATAACCATTTATTTTTTTCTGCTATGGTAGTCAATGATGCCAAAGAATTTCCAGCAGCTAACATTCTACCAAATATCTTTGTGTTCAACCGAACAAATAAATGTATACAGGTTTGGAACAACTAGAGTAATTCATAACCAAATTTAAATTTTTGGGTGGAGTGTCCCTTTAAAAATATCCCAAGTGTCCCACGCACGTAAATGGATGAGAAACATGTTTTCTCTTCGTAAGACATTCAGAAACTTGCTTAAGAAATAATCATGGTAACATTGATTGCATAATGTTTAATGTGTACAAGCACGTCAATGTTTTAGTTGTTCTAGACTGCGTATAGCGCTGCTCAAACGTGATATTTGGCAGCCGGAAGAATCAAGTGTTGTACATGTTGCAGGCCCGCTTTCAGGGACCCAGCAGACAGATTACTGTAACATGTAAAACAGGAATATTATTAGAAGATCGGGAGAGTCGCATCTGCTCTTTCAAAGCTCCTCTGTTTATCTCTTTATTAAATGTACAACCAGTACAATTTCAACACAAACAATTGCTTTGAAAACATTTCTTTACATTCTTTTGCCTGTGTACATCACTTGAGAACCACCAATATGAAGGCATTTCAATGCCAAAAAGAAACGAGCGCACTGCTGATGCTGGCTGCGCGCGGCGAACAACTTCCGCGAGAGGACAACCGATCTACACGCGAGGAAACGGGATCCCGCGAGCTCGTTTGAAACATTCGCGCGCGCATGGCATCCAATGTGCGCGCAATACAAGCCCTCGCGCGCGCATGACATCTTCTGTGCGCGCAATTACAAGCACTCGCGCGCGAAGGACGCGCATATTCAGTCTCGCGCTCTCGCCTGCTGCTATTGCTCGCGCGAGCATTTTTATTTTTGGCAGTCGCGGGGCGGGGCTTGCTGTTTGGATGTAACCTCAAACATCATTGGTTACTTCCTGTTTTCCGGAAGTCACTTGTGATTGGAGCTCCTTGATCATCAATCTCAAGCTTTTAGACAGTCCCTTAAAAGAATATTTTGTGCTCTGATAAGATCGGCCATTGATTATGGCAGTATGGTATATAGCTCTGTATGAAAAACACAACTTTTAAAAGTAAAGGCAATACAATCACAAGCAATGAAAATTTGTTGCGGAGCTTGTAGATCATCACCATTATCAGCAGTTCATGTAGAGATGATAGAGATGGCTCAAGCAATATGTAGGCTCAACTTAAGGATCCAGTTAAAAATGGTTTTGAAGGACTATTGGGAAAATGAGTATAAAAAGTTGTCAAGCTTTGTATGAAAGGCCAATGAGGAAGCACAGAAAATGGGTTTAAGTGACAAACATATTGCCCCTACAGTGCTAGGTCAACCATTCCTTGGCTCTTCCCATTGCCTTTGGTTGATATCCAATTGCATAAAGAAAAACATAACAATGAAACGAGTGTATTAGAAAGTTCATTTGTACAGAAATATTTAGATCTTACTTATTATAGTGCAGTACAATTGTACAATGACGGTTCAAATGATCCAGATTCTGGGAAAACTGCTATAGCAGTATATATTCCTCTATTCAAAATGTTATTAACTGCAGAACTAATGACAATCGTGTTGGCACTTCAGTGCACGGATTCTCTTTCAGCAATAAACAGTTTGTCAAGTGGAAAATCATTAGCAAGACAAGACAAGATATGATAAATGAAGAAATACAAAGTCTTTTTAGAGTAAGACAGTATGGACTTCTAGTAAATTTTGTGTGGGTACCATAAATTATGTGTGATATGGGTGTGAAAGGAAATGAGGAGGATGATCATCTGGCTGAACAGGCTTTAAATCATTCTCAAATAGACATTGAAGTGACATTATGTAAAACAGAAATAAAAGTGATAATAGTGAAAGAAGTACAAGAAATATGGCAGAAGGAATGGGAAGAAGGAACAAAAGGTTGACATTTATATGGCATACAAGAGAAAGTTGGTTCAAGTAGACAAAGATTAGGAAACAGTAAAGAGGACGTATTTGTCTCTTTGTTCCAAGGTTACCGCAGGATGCAGTTCATGCCCAGACCTGATGGCAGAGCTGAGAATGGGAAGCGGTGACCTGACAAGAGGACGCGACAACTTTGATATTCCTACAACATTTCAAATGCTATTAGATTGTTAATGATAATCTTAAATCTATCATTTTTTATTTTATTTAGCCTTGTTGTGCAAGCACTGTTGAGCTTGTGCAGAGGCAGCAGCTTTTGCCAGAGGGGAACTGGAATCCCCTGGTTGGGCCTGGGTTCTCCTGAGGTTTTTTTTCTCGATGGGAGTTTTGGGTTCCTCACCACCGTTTGCATATTGTTTTGCACTATCTGCCTGGCCAGGGGGGCTGTTTTAGAATTCCGAAATTAGACACAATTAATATTGCATATAAGAATTTATTTTACAGGTGTATGCTTTTAGTTGTTTTACTTGTATTCAATGTGTCTCATGTACAGCTGCCTTGTAACAATGAAAATTGTAAAAAAGGCTATATAAATAAAGTTGAATTGAGTATTAATAACAAGAATGCGTATTGGACATTGTTTATTAAATCAATGCTTGCATGGAATAGGAAAGCATGAGAATGGAAATTGTGACAAATGTGGGTTAACAGAAAATGTAGAAAATGTACTGATAAAATGTGAGGCTTATGAGAGAGTTTCATAGAAACGTTTCAAACTAAGTCAAGCTTTAAGAAATAGTAAATAAATGATTTGTCAATCCAGGTTTTGTTAGGTGATGGACAAAACCAATCAAGAATATATCGAGAATTAGTTGTATATTTAAAAGTAACAGGGTGATTAATAGGATATAGGAAACCGTTATTATTTATTTTTTATATATGTATGTTTTTTTATAAAAAACAAGTAGCTTTTGTCTCTAAACTCCCTAGTCATTGGGCGCTTCATACTCCTTTCCAATAGGTGGCGGGAATGCAGCTTTTAAATTGGTTTGCCAACCGCCATTAAATCCTATAAGAAGAAGAAGAACGATTTTTCAATCTGGACCGAAGGCGAGAAAGTGATCAAGATTGAAGCAGCATGGATAACCAACGAGAGGTAAGAAGAGATTGCAAAATTGTATCTTACTTTACCATGTTATGTTTTAGTATATTTACTTGTTTAAGTGCCCATGATTAACGTTAGATTTATATTCAGTTTAGTGATATTCTATGAACTCAAGTTAATTAACGTGTAGCTAATATCTGCATTTGCCACAAAGATGTTACTTCCCTGATAGAGAGCAACCATTGAATTCATGTTGAAAACTGTTTGGTCATGTTTATTACAGGGTTCGTATGGGTACTGGAAATACTGAAAATTAATTTATTTTTAATGCAGGGTTGTCAAGGTGTTAAAAATGCTTGGATTTGGGATAAAGGGCTTGAAACTGCTTTTAATTCGTATGTGACAATAATTCACTTTTTAGATTAAATAACTGAAAAGTTCTTATTGCGTTCCAATTAAAAACGTTCTGCTCGAGTCTCGCTTGATTTTGCGCTAGTGGCGAGCGGCTAACTTTACATGAAGAGTTCGGGTGCAAAACCCTCTAAAAGCAACAACCTCAGCCCCCGTCAGAAATGAGATATTATTCAACATTCCACTTTTTTTTTTAAATATGCTCATTTTCCAGCTCCCCAAGAGTTAATAAATTGAGTTTTAACGTTTTTGAATGCATTCTACCGATCTCCGGGTCTGGAGATAGGACTTTTAGCATAGTTTAGCTTTTATCATTGAATCCAATTAACCACTAGCAACACGTTCAAAAATGACCAAAGAGTTTCGATATTTTTCCTATTTAAAACTTGAAATTTCTTTGGTTAAATCGTGTACTACGACAGGCTGAAAATTAAAAGTTGAGATTTTCTAGGCCGATTTGATTAGGAACTATTTCGGCGACGCAGCGCATGTGGAATGCCTGATAACAATGCGCCTGCTGCGGCCATTTAGGGAATTTAATTTTAGGATCTTTTTTACCACAATATCATACCTTTTTGTGATTTATTTATAATGGAAATGCCTGAAAACACGCATTGTAAATGCTTGAATTTCACTTTGTATCACTAAATCAATACATGCTATTAATGTAAAAAAAAATTGACATTTCATCAAACCAACATTTATTGCGAGTCTTGGCCAGTGTAACAGTGTATTAAAGTACATTTGTTAAAACAAGAAAATCTAAGATCCAGTAGGATCAAGGGATGGTGGCAATTTGTATGCTGATACAATTGTAGAGTTATAATCATTGTAATAAAGACATTTTAATAAAGAAATATTCTATCAGCGTATGGTTTGTGTATGTAATTGTAAAAATAAATGTCTGAAATATTGGCAAACGCAGAGGTTCCCTAAATAGCTAAAGAAGTACGGGAAGTATGGTAAAACCAGTTATTTCAGCAGTTTAGTATACACTGGAGGACCGCTTTTGTATTTAACTGTTGTATTTCTTATTGCTGCATTTAAATTACAATTCTGTTTTAGACATTTTAGACGTGCTGTTTATATGTTAGTTTGTTCTTAAATTTGCTCTCCATGTTCATATACCTAAGGCTGAGTTGCAGAATGCTGCCAGACATCTTGTGTCAATTTTACGCAATGCCCTGTCTGATGAGTCATGCTCACCATCACGTATTGGTAAGTTAATGAGTAATTGTTGATATTAGCTGTGGGGGCAATTGTGCTTTTAGGGTAACATTTAAACATATATTTGAAGGGAAATTAGCATTTTTTACAAAAGGGGCAAGCTTTCATGTAGCTCAGTGGTGAGAGCATTGCGTTAACGAAGCAAGGTTGTGGGTTCGATCCCAGGGGATTGCAAATACCTACGTAAAATGTATAGGATAAAGCAATGTAAGTCACTTTGGATAAAAGCATCTGCCAAATCCATAAATGTAAACAGAAATGGTTACCAACAATGATCTATTTATTAGGGATGCGCCATAAATTATTGGCTGTATCTGCTAATTAAATGGTATTTTCTTATGTTATCGGTATCGGCAGATGATCAAATTTAGGCAGATATATTATAGCCGATAAATAATTTCCTCTGGTTGAAGGAACACTCCACTTTTTTTGGAAATATGCTCATGTTCCTTTAAACATCTTCAGCTGCTTGCTGCTCACAGTTAAAATACAGGAAAGTACTATTTTTCCATTTCAATTGCCATTACGCATAATATTGCTTTAAGAACTATATAGCCTCAATGGCAGTTTTGTATAGTTTTGAATTATTTTAACAGATGCAGGACAGGTTCAGAGTGAGCAGGTTACACCATCCGGCAGACAGCAAGCATCACAACTACAGGGTCAGGCAACCTCTGGCAACAGGGTGCAGTCTGCAATAAGACCGCAGCGGACCCTTAGTGTTGCATCAGGAAATTCAATGGACCAGAGTATGGCCAGGTTTGCATTTCTCAAGGAAACCAGATTAATACTTTGTTGTTAGAAACTGAACTGATAAAATATAACGTATGTTAAAAATGATTACAATAGCAACCCTCAGCGTATAGTATACTTTACCTTAAGCTTCAAGCATAACTTTGTAGACCTTTAGAACTACTTTCGTACTGGGTAGTTTAGATATTAGCCCATTGGGATTATTAATATATGATTGACATGTCCGTTTGTTTTTCTCTCAGAGCATTCCCTGGTCTATTCAAAGCACGAAAAGGCTTTACCCCAGCTTCTAAAAAAAGACCTGCCAAGTCAACTCCAATACAGTTTTTGCTGGTAAACAAAAGTCTTGAAAGGACCCCAAAGGCCTCTGATGAGTTAATGCTTCTGCAGGCTGGATTAGGACGGAGGACTATTGCCATCCTAGAGGATAATGACCACTCTGAGGTCTGCCATTTTAAGTTTTACATGTAAACCCTTTGGAAAGCTTTCTGATTTTGAAATTACCTAAAATATGTATATTTTAGAGCAAAAGTTTTAAAATTTTGGTCACCGCACCCCATGTGGTTAATAAGTGCATTTGTCTGTAAGCTTCCCCGTTGGCCCTTTAATAGACGTAAATTTGTTTTAGTAAGGTGATGGTACAGGCAAATGCAGAACACGGAATTTACAGAGTGTGCTTGAGGCCGCTATGAGGCTGCACCGGTAGAATTAATCCGATTAAGAGTTGTTCTACCACTGAAAAAGTGTTAATATTTGATTTCATACATTAAATTACTCTCACTTTATATATGGAATTTGTAGATTTATTTTTTTATGCAGCCACTGTCATCTTAATAAACCATGAAGTGTCTTTAATACCACCAGATATCCAAACTGTTGTTGGAGACTTACCCAAAAATGGAGTTATTGGAGGGAGCCTGGATGCTCTATAAAGCTGTTGGTAAGAAAGCTTGGTTGATTTCTGTTCTAAGTTTCACTGTGAATTCAACGTGAGACATCACTACACTGAATTGTTACTTTGAATGGGATCTTAGATCATTTTCACAGAGATTACTTTTGAACATGTGTTGTTGTGTTTAACTTGGCAATTTACTTTAATGTTAGAGTTAAATATTGAATGTGGTGAAGAAACAAAATATTTGCGGTCTTCATTAACTTATGTAACTGATAATGGCTAAGCTAGGCTTCTGATCTTTGTCCCTCAGGTGGATCAGGTCAGCGAAAGTTAAATGTTGTTGCACCAGAAGGTTATGGATACACAGGGTCCTACCTCATTAAAACTGCTGGAGGAAAAGGCTGTCTATATATAATGCCAATACAAAACAGTCTGGACGTCTCATCCAAAGAATTTGAGAAAATGCCGAAAGCCACATGTGCCAAATGTCACACAGACATGCCTGTTCAACTCCTGGCTGTGCATGTTCAAAAATGTGAGCCAGATATATGGATTAACAGCGATTGTGAAACAGTAAGGACTACTTCATTTAAATATACATGTATGTGAGTCTATAATGTACAGTGGTATGCAAAAGTTTACACACCCCTTGCAGAATCTGGAAAAAGCTGAAACTTTTGGAGAAATAAGAGGATTTTTGAAAATGAAGGTTTATTTTTAATTGAGTTCTGCCCTGAGCAATGACAGAAATGTTAAAAAAAGTTCACACTAAAGAATAACATTTCTAAAAATAGCCCAGTGCAAAAGTTTAGACACCTCTGGTTCTTAATACTGTATAATGCTACCTAAACAATCAATGAGAGTTTTTATGTTTAGTCAGAGTTGTTTAAGGGTTTCTTGTTTGTCATGAGTCATTCGACTGTCCAATGATCTTAAGAAAAATTGGGTGTAAACCTCTGAGACGGGTTTTGATGTAAAAAAATGTATATTTAATTTCCTGAAAAACATTTGTATTTTTATATCTTCTGAAGGACATTAGTAAATGAAAATAAAAAACGATGTATAAATGAAACAAAAACAAACTACCCCAAAACCATTTTCAGAGGTTTACACCCACCTGACTTTAAATGAATGGTGTTGACTTTGTGGGCAGCACTGAATGTTTCTATCTTTTGTAATTGTTGTGTACGAGTCTCTTGATTGTCCTCAATGTAAACAGATGAATCTCAACATCACACAGTTACTGCTGGACATGAGTCAAATATCCAGAAATGCTGAAGAAGCAAAGATTGTGGAGGACCTGAATCATTTTTCTTAAGATCAGTGGACAGTTTGAAGACTCATGACAAACAAGAAACCTTTAAACAACTATGACTAAACATAAAACCTGTCATTGATGTTTAGGTGACATCATACAGTATTAAGATTCGGGGGCATCTAAACTTTCGCACTGGGCTATTTTTATGAAATTCTGTTATTGTTCTTCAGTTTGAACTTCTTTAACATTTCTTTAGTTAAATAACTTGCTCAGGGTAGGACTTAATTAAAAATAAACCTTCATTTTCAAAAATCCTCTTACTTTTCCAGATTCTCCAAGGGTTCTCTAAACTTTTGCATACCATTTTATATGTATATACAATTGTAACCGGAGTTAAATGGTTCATTATTTCTAATATGTACACAATCAGCATTTAATTTGTTACAGGACCAATACTTGATGTCATCATCTGATACAGAAGAACCAACCATTTCAACAAAAGTGAGTGATGTTAATGCCACTTGTAGGAATTTAGCATTCTATGTATACCTATCAAACTTCTTCTTAATGTAAAATTCCCTTTTAATATTTGTGTCCTAATCTGTGAAATGCAGGATGAAGTCTTCTAATTTAATTGTGAGAAAAGGTGCATTGAAGTTTTATTTCAATTGTTATTAATATCACTGTGTGATGGGCTGGATGGAGTTTGGAATTGGGAATTGAAAATTGAGTTTTCCGTTCAAACTACACCCAACACTGACAACTGTGATTTAAATAAAAGGTTCCTAAACACCCTATGGCTTCCGAAGTGGCATCTACTTCATCAAATGTGGATAATTTTAGTGGGAATGTAAGTGATAACTTAAATATCATTACATATCATGGGAACTGTAAAGTAATTGGTTTTCACATTGAATCATATATTTTACATTTGTTTACATCCTCAGTTAGGGGATGAGTTGGATTCTTTGATGACTTCAACAAGTACATGTTCAGCAATGATGGATGTCCAGGTAATTTACGAGTGCGAGCACAAGTATGTAGTGTGTTTGTGCATGTGTTGCATTTTGAAGTATTTCTCCATCTTTGTAAGGTCTCTTGCCCTGTATGTTCTTCCATGTATCCAGAACACTTTATTGAAGTTCACGCAAGTACCTGTGGGGACAGGTAAATATTTTATTGTTTTGCTATTAACCGTTGGTTTGTGTGGCAGTAGTTTCCATTTAGCTAAATTGTATCGTCTCTTTCAGATTTGAAGATAGGCCAAACATAGATTTGGATGTAATGGAACAAGAGCAAGATAAGCCAAACAGGTGCATTTAAATTAGTTCTTTTTTAACTTGACAAAAAGCTAAATAATGAATCTGTTGGTTTTGTTAAGCCTTACAGAGGTGGTCATCAAACTTAAAGAGGCAATAGACCCGACGACTATTTTCAGTCTCTGCATCACAAGGGAGGACATGTTTAGCCGAGGATTGACACAGTGGAAACGGCAGAAGAAGTCCTCTCCGAAGAATCCCCTTAGAGTCACTTTCATTGGAGAGTCTGGTATAGACAGTGGTGCTCTAATGAAGGAATTTTTGACAGGTTTGGTTTTGTTCTCCTTAGATGCAATAGTGCAATTGAATAGTTTATGCATTATGAAATATAACAATAATTTTTTTCCACTAAGGTTAGCGCATTTGTTTATTGGTATATACTTTTTCAACAGAAATGATGGCTGGGATTGAGGCAAAATTCTTTGAGGGAGGGGATTCTGGGAGAAATTTAAAGTATTCCATCACAGAGTTTCAGCATGACAATTACAGGTTTGTTTATTATTAATAATATCCGGTAATGTGAGTTTTTCATCTAATGCCTTTTGCCAATTTATGAACTGGCCTATTGTACTTTAGGACCATTGGCGAAATAATGGCTGTGAGCATTACACAGGATGGCCCTCCGCCTAACTTTTTCTTGGAGTGGATCTACAATTTCATCTGTACTGGGGAGATTAATAAAGATCAGCTGTCTAAATCGGATTTAACAGATGCAGACCTGCTAGACCTGATCGATAAGGTTTGTAATTCAGTAAATTCAATCCTACTACCTGTATATTGTGCTAGAAGTTAAACCAAACTAAGCATTAAAGAATTGTTTTATATTATTTAGATTGATACAGCGGACACTACAGCCTTGCTTGACCTTTCTGAAAGAATCATAGCATGCGGGTACACTGGATCTTTAGCTTGTGAAAGAAAGGAGGACATTGTCAGGTGTAGTATGTTTTTCTGTGATGTTTTGTAGTACTTTCAATCGGACTCTTACTGACTCTAACCCTAATCTGTTGATTTAGGAGGGAATAGGAATAAAGAACCAGACTGAAACAATAACAGAAGTTCAATTTCCAGTCCTGAAACAGACGCAATATAGTTGATGTCATTTTTTTGTTGTTGTAGAGGATCCAATGAGGAACGCTATTATTTAAACACTATTATTCATCAAATATGTAAGAATTATCATGTTATCATGTCAAGTTTGATCACAATTATAAGTAATATATTCTCCAGAACCTTTTGTAAGGGAAAAAAATATCAGCCCAAATTGGGATTCATTCAATTGATTATTTTCAATTACATTTATCTGGATAAAATTAATGATTTGGGGATATCAATTAGCATTATGAGCAGTTAGCAAGAATCTGCATGTTTAGGGACTCTGTAGTTCATGCTCATAATCCGAACAACATCACGTGTGAAATAAAACATGACTTTATTACCTAGACTAGACACATACTAATCTAACATACACACACGTACAGTTAAGCGTTGGAAGAAGGTTGAAGCTGAAGCAGAGAGAAGAACAGAGCATGGATTTAGGAAATTATATGATATTCAGAAGATCAATAAACAGCCTGAATAAAAGATCATTTTTTTTTTCTTTCAAAGCACCTTTGTTAAAAGGATTAATGATGCCCTATGCATCCATTAATAAGACTAAGTTTGATACTTGCACGTCTTGCCCATCAAAGAAAGAAAGTGTTCTGATGCAGTTTGTTGAGGCTCCAGTTGATCTTGGATGGAACTGATCAGAGAGAACCAGTTTTATACACAGGATCTGTATCTTGAAAGACAAGGCCGCAGCCTGGCACATACTCATGGGTTAAAGGTGAAGTCTTCTTCTAGTCCATCCTTTAGATATGCAAAACGCAAAAAGAGTGGGGAGAACCCTGAAGAAAACCAAACTCCGAACTCTTAAACTGTAATTGTCTTTGTCTGTCACATGGTGTTTTGCATGTGAAAGCTGATTGGATGTTCACTAAGAACACTTCTAAGAGTTTGATCAAACTAATTTGAAAAGAGTTACCAAAACATCCACATTAAGGACATTACAAATGTAGCTCATAGACACCAAAATGATCTAAATATCATAGTTAAATGAGTTACTACAAATCAAATAATTCCAGAAGTTATACACACATTCATTGATACTTTGGATTAATTTGTAAAACAGACATAACACCAAGAACATCAATACATGGAAATGTTATAAATTAATATATGTACATTTCCACATAAATGTATTTAGGATTGTATATCTGACCCCAAAGTGAGTTAAGAGAGTTCAGCTCCCTACATTCCATTAGGTCGTAAAATACTATTATCTTGATGGTTGGGTGAGCGGTGTTCTTGTAATATTTTAGAAATATAACTAGTTATTGCGTGTCTGATCAGTCTCAGGTACTACAAAGTGGTGCTTTGTTTAATGGTTGATGTCTGCACAATAATTGATAAAAAGTACTCTTTTGACTGGTCATGGAGATTTCAAAATAGCAGAAAATTTAACATTTTTTTTCTTCTCACTTTACTCTTATATGAAGTGCTGTTATCCTGCATTCCTCTGTCCGAATCTTACCAATGCTCCAGCAAATGTGCCAAGGATTGGAACTCTATGGCCTCCTTGAAATGGTGAAACAAAATCAGTCTTTATTTCACCAGGTCTTTGTTCCGGGCACCTTAAAAAAAGTAAGCGTTGCTACTTGCATGTTAATCCGATTGCTTTTGATTTGTTTATAATACAAGCTTTCTGATTTGCAGCCTGATGCAGATTTTCTTGTGATGGCCTTGTCACCCACTTTTAGTGAAGCGGGTTCAGTCAAGCGGCAGAGGGAATCAAGAATTGTAAATTTCTTGCAGGACTTCATTCAAAGCCTTGAAGATGAAGGTAACATTACTCTAAATTATATTGTACTTCCATCAACTTCAGTAGGGTTCATTCAGCCACCATTATTTAAAAATACTATGCCATGAATCGTAAAGAAAAGAGCTTGTTTTTTTGCAGAAGTTAGAAGGGATCAGGAATGGAGAGGTGAAGGTGACGACAAACAGGGGGAGTGCACTAAAGAAGAAACAGAAAAAGACAAGATCACTGTCAGCAGTTTTATGCAGTGGCTTACTGGTCAGGGACATGTTCCCATTACTTCTGCACAGAGAGAAACATTTAAAATATATGTAGAATTTGACCATGACTGTCAGCTGCAGTATGGCCAACACAGTATATGCTACCCTCTCGTAAATGCATGTTCCTGTACCATGACCTTGCCTACACGGCACCTAGGGACTTACACAGAGTTCCTTATCATTACAAGTCAGGCTGTGACCAACAGTAGAGAATTTGGTCGTTCGTGAGATGTGTTTGCTCACTGCACTGTGTATTCTGTTACTGATGGTGTTGTTTGCATGCTAAAGATGTTTTGATGTTACAGCAATTTATTTTTTTATTTTTTATCATTGACATTTATTGGCAAAAAAAACACTGCGTAATTGTTTTAAAAAAGATTTGATAGACATTCACAATGTATAGTAAGTTTCGATGCTAAATAAAGACAATATGCAATCTTTTGGTTTGTGTTTTTTTAAATTACACAATATTTGTCGTAACAAACTCCCGACAAAGCAAATACATTTCTGTGGCAGGGGTATTAGAACCAGTTAAATTCTGCAGGTCTTCAAGACCATTCAACCCATCTGAACTCAAAGGACATTCAAATTCTGGAACCACAACTCCCAAATCTTCACAGGCCTCGTATGATGCTGCTACGTCCCAGTCTAGATCTGCCTCTTCAATGTCCTAAGGGAAAGCAGTTAAAGATATGGTAAAAAAATCCACTTAATATATGCATAAACAGCAGTGTGATGACTGAGGTACTAAAGCAGGGTCACAATACCTCATTACTGTCCAACTGGTCAATATTTGTTTGCATCAGTCCAATCTGCCACAGCTGCTCTGGGCTTCGATTGCCTTCGGTTGAAAGTGGATGATGATTCCAGGCTTCTGCAAATGTGTCCAAATCTGCCTGAAGTCTTGGGAGAAAAGTGTAGTGCACACTGAAAAGGTCCTCAACCACTGATATGTCAAGCAGTCCTTCAGACTCCAGGGAGTGTAGCATTTCTAAGTATTTGCTGGTCACCATGATTCTGACATCACGCCAAAGACGCTCAATCCTATTAGAAATGCCGTAAATTTTACATTTTAAATCCTATCACTTCTGTGAACAAGAATTTTGAGGTGAAGTATAATAATTAATGTAAAATATTTTGTCAACTAAAGGGAACTGGAAAGCTACCTACAGATATTATAATGTGTAGTTACTGAAATTACAAAGTCCTTTCATTTTGAAAGATTCAGAAAATTTTACTTGACCTCTGATTATGGACGCTTTTACCGGAAATGAAACTTCCCCGGTCAGTGCCTCTTGAAGTGAACATGAACCTGGCAATCTGTACATTCTCCACTCCTTGGTCTCCCCTGACCCTGATTTAAAAATATAATCTTGATATACATTTAAGGACATTAAAATTGAAAAGCTTTTTCTCTAGTATTACTCACCTTGATGGTAAACCAAATTTTTGGACTCCTACTGAGAAGAAGTTGTATGCTGTTAATGCACGGTTATTGTTTGCTGCATTCAAGTACAGAACCTCAAAAAACAAAGGAAAAGGACAGTATTGCAACAGTAAGCAAATAGAGGTAGGAGGAAATGTAACACACTAGAATCAATTTTATTACAGCCTACTTTTCAATAAACAGGAATCATAGTGACTGGAATTTATCTTCATACCAGATAACATTGCAAATCAAATATAAACCTGGTAAAACCTTTTTTTTTTTTTAGAAACCGAGTGTAAACATACCTTCCTGGAGTAACCATCCACACCACCAAATATTATGATGTTGTACCTATTCAAAAGACAGGGACCGAAACATGATTTGTAATTAGCTTGTGATGTTCTTTTCTGCTACACTTCCTTTTGCTTTCTTTGCATTGTTCAATTTAGATTTTTTACTGACTAGCAACAAATATCAATAACTTTTGTCAAATGTGTAAGACTAGAAGGATACAGGAAGGATGGCTGATTGCCCTTTCAGTGGCAAACCACATGTAACCATGTCCCCCTCAGTCACTGGAAATAAAAGCAGTATAAATTAAGAGGACATTTATATACATGCTTAGAATAAACTTAAGCACTTACCGGATCAATTTGTGATTTGTGTCTATGTGGACAAGAGAAAGGGGCCCCCGAACAGAGTAGGTTCTTCTCACCACACATCCCAATCTGGCCAGTCTTGAAAGGATTCCAACTGAATCAACTCGGTGCATTGAGGCAGTTATTCTGTGCCATTGCACACGTATACCTAAAGACAACAACCTTCCTCTGACCATTCTGTAACCAGATGCAGGCATTTCATCCTTAATTGCTCGAACAGAGTTATCCAGCTCCTCATCTGTGATGCTACTATATAAGTCTGAGATGGATAGGCCAAAATCTTTCATCCTTCTAAAGATGGTTCTCGTGGAAACACCCATCATTTTTGCAATGTAATGCACAGGAAGGTTCGTCTGCAGCTTATCTGCTAACGCTTCTCTTTCAATTGCAAACCTTGGACGTCCTCTCAGACCAGTAGTGGTAACCACCATTGCATGTGGAGCTGTGGAATATGGTGGCTGTCTGACAATTTCAAACACCTCTTGCAGAGCCTGAATGATGTCAATGGGTATTTCCACATGTCTACTGAGTGCTTGCATGAGGTAGAGCTGCTGGCGACAGACAAATTCTATGTCCTCAGGGTCAAGCGGTGATCTGAGAAGTGCTCTCTCAAACTTAGAGAGAAGCTCCTCCAAAAGATGCCTTTTCAGAGTTTGCTGCAGAATACAGAGAAATACAATATGCTTTAACCCAACCACATTAGATATCAACAAATCACATCATGAACTTAATCGTCTTTTTTAAACCCATTAATAACCTAATGAGCAAAGTGTCTGAGGATGGGTTTTGACTAGAAGGGATACAGCTACCTTCACTGAGTATGCAGACTTCAATACCATATAATTTGTTGTCGCGCTGAAAACATTTAATTTATATATTTTTATTATTCTAAGGTTAGGTTTAGGGTAGGTGTAGGCGATAGCTAAAGTCATTTCTTGTAATTATATGGTGAGATTTTGCACCACTTCCGTTGCGTATCACTTCTATCACTTCTTAGGTACAGTAAACCCCATTTAAACATACCATATTTTCGAAATTGACATTATAGTAATACCCAGGACAACAACATTGGATTTGGTTTTGAATGTGCTGTGGGTTGGTATTTTGTTTAAAGGTTTGTGTAGTCGTAAAAATCATTGTTGTTTGGGTAACTTAAATATAGTGGTAGTTCACAGTGGAGAGCAAGGGTATTGTGGTAAATTACACCAACTATGACTGCGTTCCCATTTGCTGCAATACCTACATCTTGCTACAACTAGTTATTTGATGACAAGATGATAAAACACAACGCAGTGTTATAAATATAAAATTAAAATAGATACATGTCGACACATTTGGAACGCTATAACCGTAAAACACATAACTAAAGGAAACAAAAAAATCAGGCTAATATTTTTATAAAACATTAATTAAATAACACTTTAACAAATATGCTAAATATTAAGGAAACACATTAAGTGGTAACTCACATGCACCTGGTCCGTGGGTGAAGCCATATCTGTAGGTCTAGATTGATGATCAAGGAGCTCCAATCGCAAGTGACTTCCGGAAAACAAGAAGTAACCAATGATGTTCGAGGTTACATCCAAACAGCAAGTCCCGCCCCGCGACTGCCAAAAATAAAAATGCTCGCGCGAGCAAAAGCAGCAGGCGAGAGCGCGAGACTGAATATGCGCGTCCTTCGCGCGCGAGTGCTTGTAATTGCGCGCACATTGGATGCCATGCGCGCGCGAATGTTTCAAACGAGCTCGCGGGATCCCGTTTCCTCGCGTGTAGATCGGTTGTCCTCTCGCGGAAGTTGTTCGCCGCGCGCAGCCAGCATCAGCAGTGCGCTCGTTTCTTTTTGGCATTGAAATGCCTTCATAGTAAAACTGGCTTGTGTGCATGAGGGAAAAGTGCGTTTAGCAAAGGATCAGAGTCGGTTTTCATAAACGCTCATTCTGAGTGCTGGGAGAGTCAGAAATATGGGCTTTGGTCTGAAAACTGCATTTTGTGTAAAACTGGCTGTATGCACGAGGGAAAAGTGCGTTTAGCAAAGGATCATAGTCGGTTTTCATAAACGCTCATTCTGAGTGCTTGGAGCGTCAGAAACATGGGCTTTGCTCTGAAAACTGCATTTTGTGTAAAACTGGCTTGTGTGCATGAGGGAAAAGTGCGTTTAGCAAAGGATCAGAGTCGGTTTTCATAAACGCTCATTCTGAGTGCTGGGAGAGTCAGAAATATGGGCTTTGTTCTGAAAACTGCATTCTCTGTAAAACTAGCTGTGGACATAATGAAAAATCGCGCTTAGCAAAGGATCATAGTCGGTTTTCATAAACGCTCATTCTGAGTGCTTGGAGCGTCAGAAACATGAGATTTTGACTGAAAACTGCATTTTGTGAAAAACAGGCTGAGGACATAATGAAAAAGTGCGTTTAGCAAAGGATCATAGTCATTTTTCTTAAAAGCTCATTCTGAGTGCTGGGAGAGTCAGAAACATGGGCTTTGCTCTGAAAACTGCATTCTGTGTAAAACTGGCTGTATGCATGAGAGAAAAGTGCGTTTTGCAAAGGATCATAGTCAGTTTTAATAAACGCTCATTCTGAGTGCTGGGAGAGTCAGTAACATGGGCTTTGCTCTGAGAACTGCATTCTGTGTAAAACTGGCTTTGTGAATGAGAAAAGTGCGTTCAGCAAAGGATCAGAGTCGGTTTTCATAAACGCTCATTCTGAATACTTGGAGCGTCAGAAACATGAGATTTTGAGTGAAAACTGCATTTTGTGAAAAACAGGAGGACATAATGAAAAAATGCGTTTAGCAAAGGATCAGAGTCAGTTTTCACAAAGGCTCACTCTGAGAGCTCCGAGTGTCAGAAACATGAGATTTTGACTGAAAACTGCATTTTGTGTAAAACTGGCTGTGGACATTATGAAAAATCGCGTTTAGCAAAGGATCAGAGTCAGTTTTTATAAACGCTCATTCTGAGTGCTGGGAGAGTCAGAAACATGGGCTTTGCTCTGAAAACTGCATTCTGTGTAAAACTGGCTTTGTGCATGACAGAAAAGTGCGTTCAGCAAAGGATCAGAGTCAGTTTTCACAAACGCTCATTCTGAGTGCTGGGAGAGTCAAAAATAAGGGCTTTGCACCAAAAAAAGCATTCTGTTTAAAACTGGTTGGGGACATAAAGAAAAAGTAAGTTTAGCAAAGGATTATAGTCAGTTTTCTTAAAAGCTCATTCTGAGTGATGGGAGCTTCAGGAACATGGGCTTTGCTCTGAAAACTGCATTCTGGATATAACTGGCTTTGTTCATGAGAGAAAAGTGCGTTCAGCAAAGGATCAGAGTCGGTTTTCATAAACGCTCATTCTGAGTGCTGGGAGAGTCAGAAACATGGGCTTTGTTCTGAAAACTCTGTAAAACTGGCTGTGGACATAATGAAAAATCGCGCTTAAGGATCAGAGTCAGTTTTCATAAACGCTCATTCTGAGTGCTAGGAGCGTCAGAAACATGGGCTTTGGTCTGAAAACTGCATTTCGTGTAAAACTGGCTGTGTGCACAAGGGAAAAGTGCGTTTAGCAAAGGATCAGAGTCAGTTTTCATAAACGCTCATTCTGAGTGCTGGGAGAGTCAGAAATAAGGGCTTTGCACAAAAAAAGCATTCTGTTTAAAACTGGTTGGGGACATAAAGAAAAAGTAAGTTTAGCAAAGGATTATAGTCAGTTTTCTTAAAAGCTCATTCTGAGTGCTGGGAGCTTCAGGAACATGGGCTTTGCTCTGAAAACTGCATTCTGTGTATAACTGGCTTTGTGCATGAGAGAAAAGTGCGTTCAGCAAAGGATCAGAGTCGGTTTTCATAAACGCTCGCTCTGAGTGCTGGTAGAGTCAGAAATATGTGCTTTGCACTGAAAACTGCAATCTCTGTACAACTATTTGTGTGCATAATGAAAAATCGCGATTAGCAAAGGATCAGAGTCAGTTTTCATAAACGCTCATTCTGAGTGCTTGGAGCGTCAGAAACATGAGATTTTGACTGAAAACTGCATTTTGTGAAAAACAGGAGGATATAATGAAAAAGTGCGTTTAGCAAAGGATCAGAGTCAGTTTTCACAAACGCTCATTCTGAGTGCTGGGAGAGTCAAAAATAAGGGCTTTGCACCAAAAAAAGCATTCCGTTTAAAACTGGCTGTGGACATTATGAAAAATCGCGTTTAGCTAAGGATCAGAGTCGGTTTTCATATACGCTCATTCTGAGTGCTGGGAGAGTCAAAAATAGGGGCTTTGCACCAAAAAAAGCATTCTGTTTAAAACTGGTTGGGGACATAAAGAAAAAGTAAGTTTAGCAAAGGATTATAGTCAGTTTTCTTAAAAGCTCATTCTGAGTGCTGGGAGCTTCAGGAACATGGGCTTTGCTCTGAAACTGTGTATAACTGGCTTTGTGCATGAGAGAAAAGTGCGCTCAGCAAAGGATCAGAGTCGGTTTTCATAAACGCTCATTCTGAGTGTTAGGAGCGTCAGAAACATGGGCTTTGGTCTGAAAACTGCATTTTGTGTATAACTGGCTTTGTGCATGAGAAAAGTGCGTTCAGCAAAGGATCAGAGTCGGTTTTCATAAACGCTCATTCTGAATGCTTGGAGCGTCAGAAACATGAGATTTTGACTGAAAACTGCATTTTGTGAAAAACAGGAGGACATAATGAAAAAATGCGTTTAGCAAAGGATCAGAGTCAGTTTTCATAAACGCTCATTCTGAGTGTTCTGAGTGTCAGAAACATGAGATTTTGGCTAAAATCTGCATTTCCTGAAAAACAGGCTGAGGACATAATGAAAAAGTGCGTTTAGCAAAGGATCATAGTCATTTTTCTTAAAAGCTCATTCTGAGTGCTGGGAGAATCAGAAACATGGGCTTTGCTCTGAAAACTGCATTTTGTGTAAAACTTGCTTTGTGCATGAGGGAAAAGTGCGTTTAGCAAAGGTGCAGAGTCGGTTTTCATAAACGCTCATTCTGAGTACTTGGAGCGTCAGAAACATGGGCTTTGCTCTGAAAACCGCATTCTGTGTAAAACTGGCTGTGGACATTATGAAAAATCGCGTTTAGCAAAGGATCAGAGCCGGTTTTCATATACGCTCATTCTGAGTGCTGGGAGAGTCAGAAATATGGGCTTTGTTCTGAAAACTGCATTCTCTGTAAAACTGGCTGTGGACATAATAAAAAATCGTGCTTAGCAAAGGATCAGAGTCAGTTTTTATAAACGCTCATTCTGAGTGCTGGGAGAGTCAGAAACATGGGCTTTGCTCTGAAAACTGCATTCTTTGTAAAACTGGCTTTTTGCATGAGAGAAAAGTGCGTTCAGCAAAGGATCAGAGTCGGTTTTCATAAACGCTCATTCTGAGTGCTGGGAGCGTCAGAAACATGGGCTTTGCTCTGAAAATCGCATTCTGTGTAAAACTGGCTGTGGACATTATGAAAAATCGCGTTTAGCAAAGGATCAGAGCCGGTTTTCATACACGCTCATTCTGAGTGCTGGGAGAGTCAAAAACATGGGCTTTGTTCTGAAAACTGCATTCTCTGTGAAACTGGCTGTGGACATAATAAAAAATCGCGCTTAGCTAAGGATCAGAGTAGGTTTTCATATACGCTCATTCTGAGTGCTGGGAGAGTCCGAAATAGGGGCTTTGCACCAAAAAAAGCATTCTGTTTAAAACTGGTTGGGGACATAAAAAAAAAGTAAGTTTAGTAAAGGATTATAGTCAGTTTCCTAAGAGCTCATTCTGAGTGCTGGGAGCTTCAGGAACATGGGCTTTGCTCTGAAAACTGCATTTTGTGTAAAACTTGTAGGGGACATAAAGAAAAAGTAAGTTTAGCAAAGGATTTGAGTCAGTTTTCTTAAAAGCTCATTCTGAGTGCTGGGAGCTTCAGGAACATGGGCTTTGCTCTGAAAACGGCATTTTGTGTAAAACTTGTAGGGGACATAAAGAAAAAGTAAATTTAGCAAAGGATCAGAGTCGGTTTTCATATACGCTCATTCTGAGTGCTGGTAGAGTCAGAAATATGTGCTTTGCACTGAAAACTGCTTTCTGTGTACAACTATTTGTGTGCTTAATGAAAAATCACGTTTAGCAAAGGATCAGATTCGGTTTTCATAAACGCACATTCTGAGTGTTCTGAGAGTCAGAAATAAGGGCTTTGCTCTGAAAACTGCAATCTGTGTAAAACTGTCTGTGTGCATAATGAAAAAAAGTGTTTAGCCAAGGATCAGAATCAGTTTTCACAAACGCTCATTCTGGGTGCTGGGAGAGTCAGAAATAAGGGCTTTGCACTGAATACAGCATTCTGTTTAAAACTGGTTGGGAGCATATGAAAAAGGGCGTTTAGCAATGGATCACAGTCAGTTTTCACAAACGCTTATTCTGAGTGCTCTGAGTGTCAGAACCATGAGATTTTGACTGAAAACTCCATTCTGTGTAAAACAGGGGGCTTTGCACCGAAAAAATAGGGGCTTTGCACCGAAAAAAGCATTCTGTTCAAAACTGGTTGGGGACATAAAGAAAAAGTAAGTTTAGCAAAGGATTAGAGTCATTTTTCTTAAAGGCTCATTCTGAGTGCTAGGAGAGTCAGAAACATGGGCTTTGTTCTGAACACTGCATTTTGTGTAAAACTGGCTTGTGTGCATGAGGGAAAAGTGCGTTTAGCCAAGGATCAGAGTCGGTTTTCATAAACGCTCATTCTGAGTGCTGGGAGAGTCAGAAATATGGGCTTTGTTCTGAAAACTGCATTCTCTGTAAAACTAGCTGTGGACATAATGAAAAATCGCGCTTAGCAAAGGATCATAGTCGGGTTTTCATAAACGCTCATTCTGAGTGCTTGGAGCGTCAGAAACATGGGCTTTGCTCTGAAAACCGCATTCTGTGTAAAACTGGATGTGGACATTATGAAAAATCGCGTTTAGCAAAGGATCAGAGTCAGTTTTCATAAACGCTCATTCTGAGTGCTGGGAGAGTCAGAAATAGGGGCTTTGCACGGAAAAAAGCATTCTGTTTAAAACTTGTAGGGGACATAAAGAAAAAGTAAGTTTAGCAAAGGATTTGAGTCAGTTTTCTAAAAAGGTCATTCTGAGTGGTAGGAGAGTCAGAAATAAGGGCTTTGCTCTGGAAACTTCATTCTGTGTAAAACTGGCTGTGTGCATGTGGGAAAAGTAAGTTTAGCAAAGGATTATAATCAGTTTTCTTAAAAGCTCATTCTGAGTGCTGGGAGCTTCAGGAACATGGGCTTTGCTCTGAAAACTGCATTCTCTGTAAAACTGGCTGTGGACATAATAAAAAATCGCGCTTAGCAAAGGATCAGAGTCAGTTTTTATAAACGCTCATTCTGAGTGCTGGGAGAGTCAGAAACATGGGCTTTGCTCTGAAAACTGCATTCTTTGTAAAACTGGCTTTTTGCATGAGAGAAAAGTGCGTTCAGCAAAGGATCAGAGTCGGTTTTCATAAACGCTCATTCTGAGTGCTGGGAGCGTCAGAAACATGGGCTTTGCTCTGAAAATCGCATTCTGTGTAAAACTGGCTGTGGACATTATGAAAAATCGCGTTTAGCAAAGGATCAGAGCCGGTTTTCATACACGCTCATTCTGAGTGCTGGGAGAGTCAAAAACATGGGCTTTGTTCTGAAAACTGCATTCTCTGTGAAACTGGCTGTGGACATAATAAAAAATCGCGCTTAGCTAAGGATCAGAGTAGGTTTTCATATACGCTCATTCTGAGTGCTGGGAGAGTCCGAAATAGGGGCTTTGCACCAAAAAAAGCATTCTGTTTAAAACTGGTTGGGGACATAAAAAAAAAGTAAGTTTAGTAAAGGATTATAGTCAGTTTCCTAAGAGCTCATTCTGAGTGCTGGGAGCTTCAGGAACATGGGCTTTGCTCTGAAAACTGCATTTTGTGTAAAACTTGTAGGGGACATAAAGAAAAAGTAAGTTTAGCAAAGGATTTGAGTCAGTTTTCTTAAAAGCTCATTCTGAGTGCTGGGAGCTTCAGGAACATGGGCTTTGCTCTGAAAACGGCATTTTGTGTAAAACTTGTAGGGGACATAAAGAAAAAGTAAATTTAGCAAAGGATCAGAGTCGGTTTTCATATACGCTCATTCTGAGTGCTGGTAGAGTCAGAAATATGTGCTTTGCACTGAAAACTGCTTTCTGTGTACAACTATTTGTGTGCTTAATGAAAAATCACGTTTAGCAAAGGATCAGATTCGGTTTTCATAAACGCACATTCTGAGTGTTCTGAGAGTCAGAAATAAGGGCTTTGCTCTGAAAACTGCAATCTGTGTAAAACTGTCTGTGTGCATAATGAAAAAAAGTGTTTAGCCAAGGATCAGAATCAGTTTTCACAAACGCTCATTCTGGGTGCTGGGAGAGTCAGAAATAAGGGCTTTGCACTGAATACAGCATTCTGTTTAAAACTGGTTGGGAGCATATGAAAAAGGGCGTTTAGCAATGGATCACAGTCAGTTTTCACAAACGCTTATTCTGAGTGCTCTGAGTGTCAGAACCATGAGATTTTGACTGAAAACTCCATTCTGTGTAAAACAGGGGGCTTTGCACCGAAAAAATAGGGGCTTTGCACCGAAAAAAGCATTCTGTTCAAAACTGGTTGGGGACATAAAGAAAAAGTAAGTTTAGCAAAGGATTAGAGTCATTTTTCTTAAAAGCTCATTCTGAGTGCTAGGAGAGTCAGAAACATGGGCTTTGTTCTGAACACTGCATTTTGTGTAAAACTGGCTTGTGTGCATGAGGGAAAAGTGCGTTTAGCCAAGGATCAGAGTCGGTTTTCATAAACGCTCATTCTGAGTGCTGGGAGAGTCAGAAATATGGGCTTTGTTCTGAAAACTGCATTCTCTGTAAAACTAGCTGTGGACATAATGAAAAATCGCGCTTAGCAAAGGATCATAGTCGGGTTTTCATAAACGCTCATTCTGAGTGCTTGGAGCGTCAGAAACATGGGCTTTGCTCTGAAAACCGCATTCTGTGTAAAACTGGATGTGGACATTATGAAAAATCGCGTTTAGCAAAGGATCAGAGTCAGTTTTCATAAACGCTCATTCTGAGTGCTGGGAGAGTCAGAAATAGGGGCTTTGTACGGAAAAAAGAATTCTGTTTAAAACTTGTAGGGGACATAAAGAAAAAGTAAGTTTAGCAAAGAATTTGAGTCAGTTTTCTAAAAAGGTCATTCTGAGTGGTAGGAGAGTAAGAAATAAGGGCTTTGCTCTGGAAACTTCATTCTGTGTAAAACTGGCTGTGTGCATGTGGGAAAAGTAAGTTTAGCAAAGGATTATAATCAGTTTTCTTAAAAGCTCATTCTGAGTGCTGGGAGCTTCAGGAACATGGGCTTTGCTCTGAAAACTGCATTCTGTGTGAAACTGGCTGTATGCATGAGAGAAAAGTGCGTTTAGCAAAGGATCAGAGTCAGTTTTCATAAACGCTCATTCTGAGTGCTGGGAGAGTCAGAAACATGGGCTTTGTTCTGAAAACTGCATTCTCTGTAAAACTGGCTGTGGACATAATAAAAAATCGCGCTTAGCAAAGGATCAGAGTCAGTTTTTATAAACGCTCATTCTGAGTGCTGGGAGAGTCAGAAACATGGGCTTTGCTCTGAAAACTGCATTCTGTGTAAAACTGGCTTTGTGCATGAGAGAAAAGTGCGTTCAGCAAAGGATCAGAGTCGGTTTTCATAAACGCTCATTCTGAGTGCTAGGAGCGTCAGAAACATGTGCTATTCTCTGAAAACTGCATTTTGTGTAAAACTGGCTGTGTGCATGAGGGAAAAGTGCGTTTAGAAAAGGATCAGAGTCGGTTTTCATAAACGCTCATTCTGATTGCTTGGAGCGTCAGAAACATGGGCTTTTCTCTGAAAATCGCATTCTGTGTAAAACTGGCTGTGGACATTATGAAAAATCGCGTTTAGCTAAGGATCAGAGTCGGTTTTCATATACGCTCATTCTGAGTGCTAGGAGCGTCAGAAACATGGGCTTTGGTCTGAAAACTGCATTTTGTGTAAAACTGGCTGTGTGCACAAGGGAAACGTGCGTTTAGCAAAGGATCAGAGTCAGTTTTCATAAACGCTCATTCTGAGTGCTAGGAGCGTCAGAAACATGTGCTATTCTCTGAAAACTGCATTTTGTGTAAAACTGGCTGTGTGCATGAGGGAAAAGTGCGTTTAGAAAAGGATCAGAGTCAGTTTTCATAAACGCTCATTCTGAGTGCTAGGAGCGTCAGAAACATGGGCTTTGTTCTGAAAACTGCATTCTGTGTAAAACTGGCTTTGTGCATGAGAGAAAAGTGCGTTCTGCAAAGGATCAGAGTCGGTTTTCATAAACGCTCGTTCTGATTGCTTGGAGCTTCAGAAACATGGGCTTTTCTCTGAAAATCGCATTCTGTGTAAAACTGGCTGTGGACATTATGAAAAATCGCGTTTAGCTAAGGATCAGAGTCGGTTTTCATATACGCTCATTCTGAGTGCTGGGAGAGTCCGAAATATGGGCTTTGCTCTGAAAACTGCATTTTGTGTAAAACTTGTAGGGGACATAAAGAAAAAGTAAGTTTAGCAAAGGATTTGAGTCCGTTTTCTAAAAAGGTCATTCTGAGTGCTAGGAGAGTCAGAAATAAGGGCTTTGCTCTGAAAACTTCATTCTGTGTATAACTGGCTTTGTGCATGAGAGAAAAGTGCGTTCAGCAAAGGATCAGAGTCGGTTTTCATAAACGCTCATTCTGAGTGCTGGGAGAGTCAGAAACATGGGCTTTGTTCTGAAAACTGCATTCTCTGTTAAACTGGCTGTGGACATAATAAAAAATCGCGCTTAGCAAAGGATCAGAGTCAGTTTTCATAAACGCTCATTCTGAGTGCTAGGAGCGTCAGAAACATGGGCTTTGGTCTAAAAACTGCATTTTGTGTAAAACTGGCTGTGTGCACAAGGGAAAAGTGCGTTTAGCAAAGGATCAGAGTCAGTTTTCATAAACGCTCATTCTGAGTGCTGGGAGAGTCAGAAATAGGGGCTTTGCACGGAAAAAAGCATTCTGTTTAAAACTTGTAGGGGACATAAAGAAAAAGTAAGTTTAGCAAAGGATTTGAGTCAGTTTTCTTAAAAGCTCATTTTGAGTGCTGGGAGCTTCAGGAACATGGGCTTTGGTCTGAAAATTGCATTTTGTGTAAAACTGGTTGGGGACATAAAGAAAAAGTAAGTTTAGCAAAGGATTAGAGTCATTTTTCTTAAAAGCTCATTCTGAGTGCTGGGAGCTTCAGGAACATGGGCTTTGCTCTGAAAACCGCATTCTGTGTAAAACTGGCTGTGGACATTATGAAAAATCGCGTTTAGCAAAGGATCAGAGTCAGTTTTCATAAACGCTCATTCTGAGTGCTGGGAGAGTCAGAAATAGGGGCTTTGCACGGAAAAAAGCATTCTGTTTAAAACTTGTAGGGGACATAAAGAAAAAGTAAGTTTAGCAAAGGATTTGAGTCAGTTTTCTAAAAAGGTCATTCTGAGTGGTAGGAGAGTCAGAAATAAGGGTTTGCTCTGGAAACTTCATTCTGTGTAAAACTGGCTGTGTGCATGTGGGAAAAGTAAGTTTAGCAAAGGATTATAATCAGTTTTCTTAAAAGCTCATTCTGAGTGCTGGGAGCTTCAGGAACATGGGCTTTGCTCTGAAAACTGCATTCTGTGTGAAACTGGCTGTATGCATGAGAGAAAAGTGCGTTTAGCAAAGGATCAGAGTCTGTTTTCATAAACGCTCATTCTGAGTGCTGGGAGAGTCAGAAACATGGGCTTTGTTCTGAAAACTGCATTCTCTGTGAAACTGGCTGTGGACATAATAAAAAATCGCGCTTAGCAAAGGATCAGAGTCAGTTTTCATAAACGCTCATTCTGAGTGATATGAGCGTCAGAAACATGGGCTTTGGTCTGAAAATTGCATTT
>CM017893.1:15668076-15678872 GCA_008369825.1 Triplophysa tibetana | reverse complement strand
AAACTGCATTCTGTGTACAACTATTTGTGTGCTTAATGAAAAATCGCGTTTAGCAAAGGATCAGATTCGGTTTTCATAAACGCTCATTCTGAGTGCTCTGAAAGTCAGAAATAAGGGCTTTGCTCTGAAAACTGCATTCTGTGTAAAACCGGCTGTGTGCATGAGGGAAAAGTAAGTTTAGCAAAGGATCAGAGTCGGTTTTCATAAACGCTCATTCTGAGTGCTTGGAGCGTCAGAAATATGGGCTTTGTTCTGAAAACTGCATTCTCTGTAAAACTAGCTGTTGACATAACGAAAAATCGCGCTTAACAAAGGATCAGAGTCAGTTTTCATAAACGCTCATTCTGATTGCTAGGAGCGTCAGAAACATGGGCTTTGGTCTGAAAATTGCATTTTGTATAAAACTGGTTGGGGACATAAAGAAAAAGTAAGTTTAGCAAAGGATTACAGTCATTTTTCTTAAAAGCTCATTCTGAGTGCTGGGAGCTTCAGGAACATGGGCTTTGCTCTGAAAACTGCATTCTGTGTGAAACTGGCTGTATGCATGAGAGAAAAGTGCGTTTAGCAAAGGATCATAGTCGGTTTTCATAAACGCTCATTCTGAGTGTTGGGAGTCAGAATTATGGGCTATGCTCTGAGAGCCGCATTCTGTGTAAAACTGGCTGTGGACATAATGAAAAATCGCGTTTAGCAAAGGATCAGAGTCGGTTTTCATATACGCTCATTCTGAGTGCTGGTAGAGTCAGAAATATGTGCTTTGCACTGAAAACTGCATTCTGTGTACAACTATTTGTGTGCATAATGAAAAATCGCGACTAGCAAAGGATCAGATTCGGTTTTCATAAAATGCATATTCTGAGTGCTGGGAGAGTCAGAAATATGGGCTTTGCACCGAAAAAAGCATTCTGTTTAAAACTGGTTGGGGACATAAAGAAAAAGTAAGTTTAGCAAAGGATTAGAGTCATTTTTCTTAAAAGCTCATTCTGAGTGCTTGGGAGCTTCAGGAACATGGGCTTTGCTCTGAAAACTGCATTCTGTGTGAAACTGGCTGCATGCATGGGAGAAAAGTGCATTTAGCAAAGGATCAGAGGCAGTTTTCATAAACGCTCATTCTGAGTGCTGGGAGAGTCAGAAATAAGGGATTTGCACCAAAAAAAGCATTCTGTTTCAACCTGGTTGGGGACATAAAGAAAAAGTAAGTTTAGCAAAGGATTATAGTCAGTTTTCTTAAAACTCATTCTGAGTGCTGGGAGCTTCAGGAACATGGGCTTTGCTCTGAAAACTGCATTCTGTGTGAAACTGGCTGCATGCATGGGAGAAAAGTGCATTTAGCAAAGGATCACAGTCGGTTTTCATAAACGCTCATTCTGAGTGCTTGGAGCGTCAGAAACATGAGATTTTGACTGAAAACTGCATTTTGTGAAAAACAGAAGGACATAATGAAAAAGTGCGTTTGGCAAAGGATCATAGTCAGTTTTCATAAACGCTCATTCTGAGTGCTGGGAGAGTCAGAAACATGGGCTTTGTTCTGAAAACTCTGTAAAACTGGCTGTGGACATAATGAAAAATCTTGCTTAAGGATCAGAGTCAGTTTTCATAAACGCTCATTCTGACTGCTGGGAGAGTCCGAAATAGGGGCTTTGCACCAAAAAAAGCATTCTGTTTAAAACTGGTTGGGGACATAAAGAAAAAGTAAGTTTAGTAAAGGATTGGAGTCATTTTTCTTAAAAGCTCATTCTGAGTGCTGGGAGCTTCAGGAACCTGGGCTTTGCTCTGAAAACAGCATTCTTTGTGAAACTGGCTGTATGCATGAGCGAAAAGTGCGTTTAGCAAAGGATCAGAGTCGGTTTTCACAAACGCTCATTCTGAGTGCTTGGAGCGTCAGAAATATGGGCTTTGTTCTGAAAACTGCATTCTCTGTAAAACTAGCTGTTGACATAACGAAAAATCGCTTAACAAAGGATCACAGTCAGTTTTCATAAACGCTCATTCTGATTGCTAGGAGCGTCAGAAACATGGGCTTTGGTCTGAAAATTGCATTTTGTATAAAACTGGTTGGGGACATAAAGAAAAAGTAAGTTTAGCAAAGGATTAGAGTCATTTTTCTTAAAAGCTCATTCTGAGTGCTGGGAGCTTCAGGAACATGGGCTTTGCTCTGAAAACTGCATTCTGTGTGAAACTGGCTGTATGCATGAGAGAAAAGTGCGTTTAGCAAAGGATCAGAGTCAGTTTTCTAAAAGGCTCATTCTGAGTGCTAGGAGAGTCAGAAACATGGGCTTTGTTCTGAAAACTGCATTCTCTGTCAAACTAGCTGTGGACATAATGAAAAATCGCGCTTTAGCAAAGGATCATAGTCGGGTTTTCATAAACGCTCATTCTGAGTGCTTGGAGCGTCAGAAACATGGGCTTTGCTCTAAAAACCGCATTCTGTGTAAAACTGGCTGTGGACATTATGAAAAATATCGTTTAGCAAAGGATCAGAGTCGGTTTTCATATACGCTCATTCTGAGTGCTGGTAGAGTCAGAAATATGTGCTTTGCACTGAAAACTGCATTCTGTGTACAACTATTTGTGTGCTTAATGAAAAATCGCGTTTAGCAAAGGATCAGATTCGGTTTTCATAAACGCTCATTCTGAGTGCTCTGAAAGTCAGAAATAAGGGCTTTGCTCTGAAAACTGCAATCTGTGTAAAACTGTCTGTGTGCATAATGAAAAAAAGTGTCTAGCAAAGGAACAGAATCAGTTTTCACAAACGCTAATTCTGAGTTCTCCAATTGTCAGAAACATGAGATTTTGACTAAAATCTGCATTTCCTGAAAAACAGGCTGAGGACATAATGAAAAAGTGCGTTTAGCAAAAGATCATAGTCAGTTTTCATAAACGCTCATTCTGGGTGCTGGGAGAGTCAGAAATAAGGGCTTTGCACTGAATACAGCATTCTGTTTAAAACTGGTTGGGAGCATATGAAAAAGGGCGTTTAGCAATGGATCACAGTCAGTTTTCACAAACGCTTATTCTGAGTGCTCTGAGTGTCAGAAACATGAGATTTTGACTGAAAACTCCATTCTGTGTAAAACTGTATGTGTGCATAATGAAAAAAAGTGTTTAGCAAAGGATCATAGTCAGTTTTCATAAACGCTCATTCAGAGTGCTGGGAGAGTCAGAAACATGGCCTTGGTCTGAAAACTGCATTTTGTGTAAAACTGGCTGTGGACATAATGAAAAATCGCACTTAGCAAAGGATCAGAGTCAGTTTTCATAAACGCTCATTCTGAGTGCTGGGAGAGTCAGAAACATGGCCTTGGTCTGAAAACTGCATTTTGTGTAAAACTGGCTGTGGACATAATGAAAAATCGCACTTAGCAAAGGATCAGAGTCAGTTTTCATAAACGCTCATTCTGAGTGCTAGGAGAGTGAGAAACATGGGCTTTGGTCTGAAAAGTGCATTTTGTGTAAAACTGGCTTTGTGCACAAGGGAAAAGTGAGTTTAGCAAAGGATCATAGTCGGTTTTCATAAACGCTCATTCTGAGTGCTGGGAGTCAGAAATAGGGGCTTTGCACCGAAAAAAGCATTCTGTTCAAAACTGGTTGGGGACATAAAGAAAAAGTAAGTTTAGCAAAGGATTAGAGTCATTTTTCTTAAAAGCTCATTCTGAGTGCTGGGAGCTTCAGTATTATGGGCTTTGCTCTGAAAACAGCATTCTGTGTGAAACTGGCTGTGTGCATGAGGGAAAAGTACGTTTAGCAAAGGATCAGAGTCGGTTTTCATAAACGCTCATTCTGAGATTAGGAGCGTCAGAAACATGGGCTATGCTCTGAAAACCGCATTCTGTGTAAAACTGGCTGTGGACATAATGAAAAATCGCGTTTAGCAAAGGATCAGAGTCGGTTTTCATATACGCTCATTCTGATTGCTAGGAGCGTCAGAAACATGGGCTTTGGTCTGAAAATTGCATTTTGTATAAAACTGGTTGGGGACATAAAGAAAAAGTAAGTTTAGCAAAGGATTAGAGTCGGTTTTCATAAACGCTCATTCTGACTGCTGGGAGAGTCTGAAATAGGGGCTTTGCACCAAAAAAGCATTCTGTTTAAAACTGGTTGGGGACATAAAGAAAAAGTAAGTTTAGTAAAGGATTGGAGTCATTTTTCTTAAAAGCTCATTCTGTGCTGGGAGCTTCAGGAACATGGGCTTTGCTCTGAAAACGGCATTCTGTATATAACTGGCTTTGTGCATGAGAGAAAAGTGCGTTCAGCAAAGGATCAGAGTCGGTTTTCATAAACGCTCATTCTGAGTGCTGGGAGAGTCAGAAACATGAGATTTTGACTGAAAACTGCATTTTGTGAAAAACAGGAGGACATAATGAAAAAGTGCGTTTAGCAAAGGATCATAGTCAGTTTTCATAAACGCTCATTCTGAGTGCTGGGAGAGTCAGAAATAAGGGCTTTGCACTGAAAACAGCACTCTGTTTAAAACAGGCTGGGTGCATAATGAAAATCGCGTTTAGCAAAGGATCAGAGTCAGTTTTCACAAACGCTCATTCTGAGTGCTGGGAGAGTCAGAAATAAGGGCTTTGCACCAAAAAAAGCATTCTGTTTAAAACTGGTTGGGGACATAAAGAAAAAGTAAGTTTAGCAAAGGATTATGTCAGTTTTCTTAAAAGCTCATTCTGAGTGCTGGGAGCTTCAGGAACATGGGCTTTGCTCTGAAAACGGCATTCTGTATATAACTGGCTTTGTGCATGAGAGAAAAGTGCGTTCAGCAAAGGATCAGAGTCGGTTTTCATAAACGCTCATTCTGAGTGCTGGGAGAGTCAGAAACATGGGCTTTGTTCTGAAAACTCTGTAAAACTGGCTGTGGACATAATGAAAAATCGCGCTTAAGGATCAGAGTCAGTTTTCATAAACGCTCATTCTGAGTGCTGGGAGAGTCAGAAACATGGGCTTTGCTCTGAAAACTGCATTCTTTGTAAAACTGGCTTTGTGCATGAGAGAAAAGTGCGTTCAGCAAAGGATCAGAGTCGGTTTTCATAAACGCTCATTCTGACTGCTGGGAGAGTCCGAAATAGGGGCTTTGCACCAAAAAAAGCATTCTGTTTAAAACTGGTTGGGGACATAAAGAAAAAGTAAGTTTAGTAAAGGATTGGAGTCATTTTTCTTAAAAGCTCATTCTGAGTGCTGGGAGCTTCAGGAACCTGGGCTTTGCTCTGAAAACAGCATTCTTTGTGAAACTGGCTGTATGCATGAGCGAAAAGTGCGTTTAGCGAAGGATCAGAGTCGGTTTTCATAAACGCTAATTCTGAGTGCTGGGAGAGTCAGAAATAAAGGCTTTGCTCTGGAAACTTCATTCTGTGTAAAACCGGCTGTGTGCATGAGGGAAAAGTAAGTTAAGCAAAGGATCAGAGTCAGTTTTCATAAACGCTCATTCTGATTGCTAGGAGCGTCAGAAACATGGGCTTTGGTCGGAAAATTGCATTTTGTATAAAACTGGTTGGGGACATAAAGAAAAAGTAAGTTTAGCAAAGGATCAGAGTCAGTTTTCTAAAAGGCTCTTTCTGAGTGCTGGGAGAGTCAGAAATATGGGCTTTGTTCTGAAAACTGCATTCTCTGTCAAACTAGCTGTGGACATAATGAAAAATCGCGCTTTAGCAAAGGATCATAGTCGGGTTTTCATAAACGCTCATTCTGAGTGCTTGGAGCGTCAGAAACATGGGCTTTGCTCTGAAAACCGCATTCTGTGTAAAACTGGCTGTGGACATTATGAAAAATCGCGTTTAGCAAAGGATCAGAGTCGGTTTTCATATACGCTCATTCTGAGTGCTGGTAGAGTCAGAAATATGTGCTTTGCACTGAAAACTGCATTCTGTGTACAACTATTTGTGTGCTTAATGAAAAATCGCGTTTAGCAAAGGATCAGATTCGGTTTTCATAAACGCTCATTCTGAGTGCTCTGAAAGTCAGAAATAAGGGCTTTGCTCTGAAAACTGCAATCTGTGTAAAACTGTCTGTGTGCATAATGAAAAAAAGTGTCTAGCAAAGGAACAGAATCAGTTTTCACAAACGCTAATTCTGAGTTCTCCAATTGTCAGAAACATGAGATTTTGACTAAAATCTGCATTTCCTGAAAAACAGGCTGAGGACATAATGAAAAAGTGCGTTTAGCAAAAGATCATAGTCAGTTTTCATAAACGCTCATTCTGGGTGCTGGGAGAGTCAGAAATAAGGGCTTTGCACTGAATACAGCATTCTGTTTAAAACTGGTTGGGAGCATATGAAAAAGGGCGTTTAGCAATGATTCACAGTCAGTTTTCACAAACGCTTATTCTGAGTGCTCTGAGTGTCAGAAACATGAGATTTTGACTGAAAACTCCATTCTGTGTAAAACTGTATGTGTGCATAATGAAAAAAAGTGTTTAGCAAAGGATCATAGTCAGTTTTCATAAACGCTCATTCAGAGTGCTGGGAGAGTCAGAAACATGGCCTTGGTCTGAAAACTGCATTTTGTGTAAAACTGGCTGTGGACATAATGAAAAATCGATCTTAGCAAAGGATCAGAGTCAGTTTTCATAAACGCTCATTCTGAGTGCTGGGAGAGTCAGAAACATGGCCTTGGTCTGAAAACTGCATTTTGTGTAAAACTGGCTGTGGACATAATGAAAAATCGCACTTAGCAAAGGATCAGAGTCAGTTTTCATAAACGCTCATTCTGAGTGCTAGGAGAGTGAGAAACATGGGCTTTGGTCTGAAAAGTGCATTTTTTGTAAAACTGGCTTTGTGCACAAGGGAAAAGTGCGTTTAGCAAAGGATCATAGTCGGTTTTCATAAACGCTCATTCTGAGTGCTGGGAGTCAGAAATAGGGGCTTTGCACCGAAAAAAGCATTCTGTTCAAAACTGGTTGGGGACATAAAGAAAAAGTAAGTTTAGCAAAGGATTAGAGTCATTTTTCTTAAAAGCTCATTCTGAGTGCTGGGAGCTTCAGGATTATGGGCTTTGCTCTGAAAACAGCATTCTGTGTGAAGCTGGCTGTGTGCATGAGGGAAAAGTACGTTTAGCAAAGGATCAGAGTCGGTTTTCATAAACGCTCATTCTGAGATTAGGAGCGTCAGAAACATGGGCTATGCTCTGAAAACCGCATTCTGTGTAAAACTGGCTGTGGACATAATGAAAAATCGCGTTTAGCAAAGGATCAGAGTCGGTTTTCATATACGCTCATTCTGATTGCTAGGAGCGTCAGAAACATGGGCTTTGCTCTGAAAACTGCATTCTTTGTAAAACTGGCTTTGTGCATGAGAGAAAAGTGCGTTCAGCAAAGGATCAGAGTCGGTTTTCATAAACGCTCATTCTGACTGCTGGGAGAGTCCGAAATAGGGGCTTTGCACCAAAAAAAGCATTCTGTTTAAAACTGGTTGGGGACATAAAGAAAAAGTAAGTTTAGTAAAGGATTGGAGTCATTTTTCTTAAAAGCTCATTCTGAGTGCTGGGAGCTTCAGGAACCTGGGCTTTGCTCTGAAAACAGCATTCTTTGTGAAACTGGCTGTATGCATGAGCGAAAAGTGCGTTTAGCAAAGGATCAGAGTCGGTTTTCATAAACGCTAATTCTGAGTGCTGGGAGAGTCAGAAATAAAGGCTTTGCTCTGGAAACTTCATTCTGTGTAAAACCGGCTGTGTGCATGAGGGAAAAGTAAGTTAAGCAAAGGATCAGAGTCGGTTTTCCTAAACGCTCATTCTGAGTGCTTGGAGCGTCAGAAATATGGGCTTTGTTCTGAAAACTGCATTCTCTGTAAAACTAGCTGTTGACATAACGAAAAATCGCTTAACAAAGGATCAGAGTCAGTTTTCATAAACGCTCATTCTGATTGCTACGAGCGTCAGAAACATGGGCTTCCCACCCAGCAAAAAGTCGTCGAAAAGACATCAGTACCAGACGTCCAAACAACGTCCAAATGTGGTCGAAAAGTGAAAGGTGAAACGATGTCTTTTTCGCGTCGTTGATAAGACGTCTTTTTCCGGTCTTTGAGAAGACGTCTTTTTTGGGTTGTTGAATGACGTCTATAAAAAGTTTTGTCTTTTTCCAAAACTTGAATTTAACTTCATTTTAAGCATAAAATCCTTTTTATGTATTCAATATTATATTATATATCTCTAAATAAGACAACGGACTAAAAGTACAACAAAACATTTATTGTCAGTTACATAACATACAAATGATCGAAACATTTGAAAAAAAAATGTAATAAGAAGTAAGAACACTTTGGTTTGCACTGTGCCCGCTACCGCCAGATCGCCCAGGGGCATGTGTGGTCTCGCATGGCTTTGCCTGTGATGTGATCGGTGGCCTTGCTGTTTCACAGTTTGACTGCATCTGCAATGACAAAGAAAAACACATTTGTTCTCAGTTTGTTACTCAAAAGGAATAATTAATTTGTTGTAAAGATGGTTTAGTTCGCATATAGCCTTTATGAAATGCCTCGTTTAGGAATATAGATTTACGGCGCCTTCCGTACAATCACATTGGACCCGAAAAAGGTATTTTACTTTACGACAGCGGCCTTTAACATTATACGGTTCAGATGTAAGCAGCACATAAAAGACAGGAAACCAAGTGTGTGCAGTTAATGCAGTACATCTAACGGAAAAGACAGTCCGTCAACTTTTGTGTGAAAACGTGAAAGAAACTGTCCCCTCAGACTGTCCTGTGTCCTTATTCGATGATTATTACTATGATTATTATTACTTTCTTCATAATATGTAATTTTCTTTTGTTGTGAGCAGATGTTTAAGGGTGAGTTTAAATAAAACGGTTAAGTAAATAGCTTTTACCTCAGAAAAACGGCTGTAGTGTGGTTCACTCAGCGAGTAGGGTGGACCGCGCGTGACGTTCACAGACCACAGTTTATATTTCTGGTTTCGCGGGGTTGGCACGCGCAAGCAAGCAAGAAGTACTATTTTAATATATTTTTTATATATGACATTTTTAATGTGTATCTATGGAAACATACTCTGCGTTATACTACTTAATAACAAAAAAGTACATAGATTAGAAAAAAATTGCAGTGCGGCTTCTTAAGCCTGTAGGCTACCTATAATGGTGTGTGTGGCTCTTTGGTAAAAAGTACACTTTCAAAATATACTTAAGTTGCTCTTTTTCCGCACACTAAATTTATATTTGTATTCTAAAAATTCTGCTTTAGTACTACTGTTTTTAAGCCTCCTCAGCGACAAACTCTTAAGTTGAAATCGTTGCTATAGTAACAGTTCCGCTCTATCTAGTAGTCAGTGTTGATGTAGTGGAGCTTTCCTGCTCCGGGAGAAGTTGTAGTTCACACTTCCTGTTTATTGATTTATGTGCTTTTAACATACTATTTATGTAGGCATATTTAAAATATATTTAATTAGCACCTGTAACTAACTGTTAGCTTAATACAATTTTATCACATTTCATATTCGTGGTGTCTTAAAACAGGGCCTGTGTTGGTGCCCTAGACAAGATTTTAGATTGGCTGAGTACACTTATGTTTTTAAGATTATCTCAAGTAGTAATAGATTTGATAAAAATTGTATAATTACTAAAAAGTATAAAATTAGTGTACAAAAGGAGAGCACTATAAGTACATAATGTAAGTGTACTTTTTATCATCTGACTAGGCTAGATATAATTTTAATTAATACATTTTAAATTATGTATTTTTTAACATTCAGTTAACATTAAATAATGTTTAGTTTTTATCACATACATTTCTTGAAAAATATTGTGGTATCGTAAATGGACTCAATAAATTCCTTTGCCCGGTTGTATAATTGTCTTATGTTCATTTTATAGATATGACCTTAAATAAAAATTGATTTCCTTAAGTAAACGAAAACATTTATAATTGTTAAATATGAGATAAAAAATCTTACCTGTTTCCCTTTTTTTCAATGAGATGTGCAGTGAAGAACCTTCTCATCCAATGATCTTTTTCTTCCATGGCATCAACATTTCCTTGTCGCAGAATGAAGGTATTGGTTTTGAAATTTGAAATGAACTTTGTTTAAGATCAAGTTTTCATTTTCTCAAATCCACTGCAATCGTGGCCATGTCAAAAACCTTATTCAAAATATCTCCCTTTGTGTTTAACAGAACAAAGAAATTAACACAGGTTTGGGACAATTAGTAGATTATGACAAAATCATAATTTTTGGATAAACTATTCTGAATTTGCCTCAAAGAAGCTAATTTTGTAGTTTCATCTAAACATAGAACCCCGTTCATTGTAGAGGTCCATTAATGTGCAGCAACTGAAAATTCAGGAATTTGCTTTTGGATGAGAAAAAGATCATTTGTGTGCTTTGGTCAACGACTTTGTCAATATTGATTGACAATGATGATCAGGTATAACATTAATGCTTGTTTTTGGCGCTGTAAAGAAACTGTAATTTTGTATAACAAAAACCGGAAAAAAACTAATGCACTCTTTAAATTGCGGAGAACGGTTGCGTGATAAGTAAGGGAAACTCTCATGAATGCAAACATTATGAGCAACTATTAACAACAAATCGACCAACCTTAAGAACGTCTGAAAGGTATGCATCATGAAGAAGAGGGAAAACCTTTTATAAAAATGAATTAGCAGTCGTTTTTATCAAGAAACTACTGCAATGTGATTTCTTTTCATGTCAATGTGGACGGATTTAACAACGGCCAATTTTCAACGATTTTTTTGGACTAAAGTTGACGAAATTTAGACGGACCAAAAAGACAAATTTTCGGTGTCGATCTTTGGGCTAATTTCGACCAAATTTCGACGGACAAAAAAAA
>CM017893.1:15449124-15667976 GCA_008369825.1 Triplophysa tibetana | reverse complement strand
GGCTTTGCTCTGAAAACTGCATTCTGTGTAAAACTGGCTGTGTGCATGAGGGAAAAGTGCGTTTAGCAAAGGATCAGAGTCGGTTTTCATAAACGCTCATTCTGAGTGCTGGGAGCGTCAGAAATATGGGCTTTGTTCTGAAAACCGCATTCTCTGTAAAACTAGCTGTTGACATAACGAAAAATCGCGCTTAACAAAGGATCAGAGTCAGTTTTCATAAACGCTCATTCTGATTGCTAGGAGCGTCAGAAACATGGGCTTTGGTCTGAAAATTGCATTTTGTATAAAACTGGTTGGGGACATAAAGAAAAAGTAAGTTTAGCAAAGGATTAGAGTCATTTTTCTTAAAAGCTCATTCTGAGTGCTGGGAGCTTCAGGAACATGGGCTTTGCTCTGAAAACTGCATTCTGTGTGAAACTGGCTGTATGCATGAGAGAAAAGTGCGTTTAGCAAAGGATCATAGTCGGTTTTCATAAACGCTCATTCTGAGTGCTGGGAGTCAGAAATAGGGGCTTTGCACCGAAAAAAGCATTCTGTTCAAAACTGGTTGGGGACATAAAGAAAAAGTAAGTTTAGCAAAGGATTAGAGTCATTTTTCTTAAAAGCTCATTCTGAGTGCTGGGAGCTTCAGGATTATGGGCTTTGCTCTGAAAACAGCATTCTGTGTGAAACTGGCTGTGTGCATGAGGGAAAAGTACGTTTAGCAAAGGATCAGAGTCGGTTTTCATAAACGCTCATTCTGAGTGCTTGGAGCGTCAGAAACATGGGCTATGCTCTGAAAACCGCATTCTGTGTAAAACTGGCTGTGGACATAATGAAAAATCGCGTTTAGCAAAGGATCAGAGTCGGTTTTCATACGCTCATTCTGAGTGCTGGTAGAGTCAGAAATATGTGCTTTGCACTGAAAACTGCATTCTGTGTACAACTATTTGTGTGCATAATGAAAAATCGCGACTAGCAAAGGATCAGATTCGGTTTTCATAAAATGCTCATTCTGAGTGCTAGGAGAGTCAGAAATATGGGCTTTGCACCGAAAAAAGCATTCTGTTTAAAACTGGTTGGGGACATAAAGAAAAAGTAAGGTTAGCAAAGGATTAGAGTCATTTTTCTTAAAAGCTCATTCTGAGTGCTGGGAGCTTCAGGAACATGGGCTTTGCTCTGAAAACTGCATTCTGTGTGAAACTGGCTGCATATGCATGGGAGAAAAGAGTCAGAAACATGGGCTTTGTTCTGAAAACTCTGTAAAACTGGCTGTGGACATAATGAAAAATCGCGCTTAAGGATCAGAGTCAGTTTTCATAAACGCTCATTCTGAGTGCTGGGAGAGTCAGAAATATGGGCTTTGTTCTGAAAACTGAATTCTCTGTAAAACTGGCTGTGGACATAATAAAAAATCGCGCTTAGCAAAGGATCAGAGTCAGTTTTTATAAACGCTCATTCTGAGTGCTGGGAGAGTCAGAAACATGGGCTTTGCTCTGAAAACTGCATTCTTTGTAAAACTGGCTTTGTGCATGAGAGAAAAGTGCGTTCAGCAAAGGATCAGAGTCGGTTTTCATAAACGCTCATTCTGACTGCTGGGAGAGTCTGAAATAGGGGCTTTGCACCAAAAAAAGCATTCTGTTTAAAACTGGTTGGGGACATAAAGAAAAAGTAAGTTTAGTAAAGGATTGGAGTCATTTTTCTTAAAAGCTCATTCTGAGTGCTGGGAGCTTCAGGAACATGGGCTTTGCTCTGAAAACGGCATTCTGTATATAACTGGCTTTGTGCATGAGAGAAAAGTGCGTTCAGCAAAGGATCAGAGTCGGTTTTCATAAACGCTCATTCTGAGTGCTGGGAGAGTCAGAAACATGGGCTTTGTTCTGAAAACTCTGTAAAACTGGCTGTGGACATAATGAAAAATCGCGCTTAAGGATCAGAGTCAGTTTTCATAAACGCTCATTCTGAGTGCTGGGAGAGTCAGAAATATGGGCTTTGTTCTGAAAACTGAATTCTCTGTAAAACTGGCCGTGGACATAATAAAAAATCGCGCTTAGCAAAGGATCAGAGTCAGTTTTTATAAACGCTCATTCTGAGTGCTGGGAGAGTCAGAAACATGGGCTTTGCTCTGAAAACTGCATTCTTTGTAAAACTGGCTTTGTGCATGAGAGAAAAGTGCGTTCAGCAAAGGATCAGAGTCGGTTTTCATAAACGCTCATTCTGACTGCTGGGAGAGTCCGAAATAGGGGCTTTGCACCAAAAAAAGCATTCTGTTTAAAACTGGTTGGGGACATAAAGAAAAAGTAAGTTTAGTAAAGGATTGGAGTCATTTTTCTTAAAACCTCATTCTGAGTGCTGGGAGCTTCAGGAACCTGGGCTTTGCTCTGAAAACAGCATTCTTTGTGAAACTGGCTGTATGCATGAGCGAAAAGTGCGTTTAGCAAAGGATCAGAGTCGGTTTTCATAAACGCTAATTCTGAGTGCTGGGAGAGTCAGAAATAAAGGCTTTGCTCTGGAAACTTCATTCTGTGTAAAACCGGCTGTGTGCATGAGGGAAAAGTAAGTTTAGCAAAGGATCAGAGTCGGTTTTCATAAACGCTCATTCTGAGTGCTTGGAGCGTCAGAAATATGGGCTTTGTTCTGAAAACTGCATTCTCTGTAAAACTAGCTGTTGACATAACGAAAAATCGCGCTTAACAAAGGATCAGAGTCAGTTTTCATAAACGCTCATTCTGATTGCTAGGAGCGTCAGAAACATGGGCTTTGGTCTGAAAATTGCATTTTGTATAAAACTGGTTGGGGACATAAAGAAAAAGTAAGTTTAGCAAAGGATTAGAGTCATTTTTCTTAAAAGCTCATTCTGAGTGCTGGGAGCTTCAGGAACATGGGCTTTGCTCTGAAAACTGCATTCTGTGTGAAACTGGCTGTATGCACAAGGGAAAAGTGCGTTTAGCAAAGGATCATAGTCGGTTTTCATAAACGCTCATTCTGAGTGCTGGGAGCTTCAGGAACATGGGCTTTGCTCTGAAAACTGCATTCTGTGTGAAACTGGCTGTATGCACAAGGGAAAAGTGCGTTTAGCAAAGGATCATAGTCGGTTTTCATAAACGCTCATTCTGAGTGCTGGGAGTCAGAAATAGGGGCTTTGCACCGAAAAAAGCATTCTGTTCAAAACTGGTTGGGGACATAAAGAAAAAGTAAGTTTAGCAAAGGATTAGAGTCATTTTTCTTAAAAGCTCATTCTGAGTGCTGGGAGAGTCAGAAATAAGGGCTTTGCTCTGAAAACTGCAATCTGTGTAAAACTGTCCGTGTGCATAATGAAAAAAAGTGTTTAGCAAAGGATCAGAATCAGTTTTCACAAACGCTCATTCTGAGTTCTCCGATTGTCAGAAACATGAGATTTTGACTAAAATCTGCATTTCCTGAAAAACAGGCTGAGGACATAATGAAAAAGTGCGTTTAGCAAAGGATCATAGTCAGTTTTCATAAACGCTCATTCTGGGTGCTGGGAGAGTCAGAAATAAGGGCTTTGCACTGAATACAGCATTCTGTTTAAAACTGGTTGGGAGCATATGAAAAAGGGCGTTTAGCAATGGATCACAGTCAGTTTTCACAAACGCTTATTCTGAGTGCTCTGTGTGTCAGAAACATGAGATTTTGACTGAAAACTCCATTCTGTGTAAAACTGTATGTGTGCATAATGAAAAAAAGTGTTTAGCAACGGATCATAGTCAGTTTTCATAAACGCTCATTCTGAGTGCTGGGAGAGTCAGAAACATGGCCTTGGTCTGAAAACTGCATTTTGTGTAAAACTGGCTGTGGACATAATGAAAAATCGCACTTAGGAAAGGATCAGAGTCAGTTTTCATAAACGCTCATTCTGAGTGCTAGGAGCGTCAGAAACATGGGCTTTGGTCTGAAAAGTGCATTTTGTGTAAAACTGGCTGTGTGCACAAGGGAAAAGTGCGTTTAGCAAAGGATCATAGTCGGTTTTCATAAACGCTTATTCTGAGTGCTGGGAGTCAGAAATAGGGGATTTGCACCGAAAAAAGCATTCTGTTCAAAACTGGTTGGGGACATAAAGAAAAAGTAAGTTTAGCAAAGGATTAGAGTCATTTTTCTTAAAAGCTCATTCTGAGTGCTGGGAGCTTCAGGATTATGGGCTTTGCTCTGAAAACAGCATTCTGTGTGAAACTGGCTGTGTGCATGAGGGAAAAGTACGTTTAGCAAAGGATCAGAGTCGGTTTTCATAAACGCTCATTCTGAGTGCTTGGAGCGTCAGAAACATGGGCTATGCTCTGAAAACCGCATTCTGTGTAAAACTGGCTGTGGACATAATGAAAAATCGCGTTTAGCAAAGGATCAGAGTCGGTTTTTCATATATGCTCATTCTGAATGCTGGTAGAGTCAGAAATATGTGCTTTGCACTGAAAACTGCATTCTGTGTACAACTATTTGTGTGCATAATGAAAAATCGCGACTAGCAAAGGATCAGATTCGGTTTTCATAAAATGCTCATTCTGAGTGCTGGGAGAGTCAGAAATATGGGCTTTGCACCGAAAAAAGCATTCTGTTTAAAACTGGTTGGGGACATAAAGAAAAAGTAAGTTTAGCAAAGGATTAGAGTCATTTTTCTTAAAAGCTCATTCTGAGTGCTGGGAGCTTCAGGAACATGGGCTTTGCTCTGAAAACTGCATTCTGTGTGAAACTGGCTGCATGCATGGGAGAAAAGTGCGTTTAGCAAAGGATCAGAGGCAGTTTTCATAAACGCTCATTCTGAGTGCTGGGAGAGTCAGAAACATGGGCTTTGCTCTGAAAACTGCATTCTGTGTAAAACTGGCTGTGTGCATGAGGGAAAAGTGCGTTTAGCAAAGGATCAGAGTCGGTTTCGTTAAACGCTCATTCTGAGTGCTGGGAGTGTCAGAAATAAGGGCTTTGCTCTGAAAACTTCATTCTGTGTAAAACTGGCTGTGTGCATGAAGGAAAAGTAAGTTTAGCAAAGGATCAGAGTCGGTTTTCATAAACGCTCATTCTGAGTGCTTGGAGCGTCAGAAACATAGGCTTTGCTCTAAAAACTGCATTTTGTGTAAAACTGGCTGTGTGCATTATGAAAAAAAGCGTTTAGCAAAGGATCAAAGTCCATTCCATTCCATTCTCTACCGCTTATCCGAACTACCTCGGGTCACGGGGAGCCTGCGCCTATCTCAGGAGTCATCGGGCATTAAGGCAGGATACACCCTGGATGGAGTGAGCATCAAAGTCACTTTTCATAAATACTCATTCTGAGTGCTGGGAGCGTCAGTAATATGGGCTTTGCTCTGAAAACTGCATTCTGTGTAAAACTGGCTATGTGCATAATGAAAAGGTGCGTTTAGCAAATGATCAAAGTCACTTTTCATAAACGCTCATTCTGAGTCCTGGGAGAGTCAGAAATAAGGGCTTTGCACTGAAAAAAGCATTCTTTCCAAAAATGCTGGGGACATAAAGAAAAAGTAATTTTAGGATTGAAAACTGCATTCTGTGTACAACTGGCTGTGTGTATAGTGAAAAAGGATGTTAGCAGAGGATCAGAGTAAGTTTTCATAAACGCTCATTCTGAGTGCTGGGAACATCAGAAACATGGGCTTTGCTCTGAAAACTGCATTATGTGTAAAACTGTCTGTGTGCATAATGAAAAAGGGTCTTTAGCAAAGGATCAGAGTAAGTTTTCATAAACGCTCATTCTGAGTGCTGGGAGCGTCAGAAACATGGGCTTTGCTCTGAAAACTGCATTATGTTTAAAACTGTCTGTGTGCATAATGAAAAAGGGCGTTTAGCAAAGGATCAGAGTAAGTTTTCATAAATTATGTTTTATTAACAAAGTACGGGAGGAGCATGTGCAAATAATTAAGTAGCTGCACGGCATTACCGACCATGCAGCCGCCCGGCTGCACAGCATTAGAAATCACGCAGCTGCCCGCCATTAGCAATCACACCACCTATCCTACCAAACCAGTGCGAGCTCTTTAAATTGTGAAACCGCCTTACCTCCTCCTCTCATAGATTTTCGGATTCATAGATTTTCGAAGCATCTAGCAATATGTCTGAGAACGATTCATACGAAATAGTCAACGACGACTCGTCTGCCGCACACGGTCCCACAGAAAACCCGGCCGCTAAGCAAAGCAGCAGCGCCGGACAAGAAGCTGTCACGGCTAAGACAGCAGAGACTTCAAGAGGGCGCTAGCCCTCCCGCGCCGTCCGTCGCACACCGAAACGACGAAGCAAAGTGACGTCATCTGCTCCACAAGCCAAGGCTTCGGCAGCTTCCTTTGCTTCCTTCCTCCTACAACTCAGCTCAACACCCGATCCCAGAGTTAAAGAAGTGGACCATCCAAGCTTTAAGGCGGGCCTTAGACAACGCCGACATCCCCTTTTCCCGGAAGGCAACCAAAGTCGAGTTGTACAACTCCTATACTTCCAGCCAGCTCGGAGTTCCCATAACCGCTCCCACTACGAAGCCAAAAGCTGCCGACAAGACCACAGTTCCACAACTCGAGGAAACAACCATCCCAACCACTGCAAGGAAGAGGCGTCGTGCACAAAGTCAGAGAGGACCGCCCTCGGCCAGTCTAAGCCGCGCCCCGGACCACGCAGAAACCAGCAACCAGCCGTCTACAGGATCACCACAGTCCAACACGCCGGTCCATTACCGCCATGGCAGCGCGAGCACGCGTCCGTCAGCGGCAACTCTGCCTACCCTATCCTCGGACTATCAACATTCTCTTTTTCCCTCCAGCTACTGGCCTGCAGCCCCACTGCCAACTGATAACGCGAGGCTGCCTCCGTTACAGGCACAGGCGCAGGCTCAAGCTTTTTCTCCATTTCCTATTGCCACAGGCTCTGGAGCCGCCCAAAGCGTGATGCTGCATCCGTACGCGACTCCAGCAGCCGCCCCTATTTTTCCACACACTCTATCCTTCCCTAGCCACTGGCCTGCAGCCACACTGCCAATTGATAACGCGAGGCTGCCTCCGTTACAGGTACAGGCGCAGGCGCAAGCTTTTTCTCCGTTTCCTATTGCCACAGGCTCTTGAGCCGCCCAAAGCGTGATCCTGCATCCGTACGCGGCTCCAGCAGCCGCCCCTATTTTCCCACACACTCTATCCTTCCCTAGCCACTGGCCTGCAGCCACACTGCCAATTGATAACGCGAGGCTGCCTCCGTTACAGGTACAGGCGCAGGCGCAAGCTTTTTCTCCGTTTCCTATTGCCACAGGCTCTTGAGCCGCCCAAAGCGTGATCCTGCATCCGTACGCGGCTCCAGCAGCCGCCCCCTTTTTTCCCACACACCACATCCAGCTCCCGTGCCGCCTTCACCTTTCACTCCGCAACATTAATGGCCATCACCTCCTCCCGTAGCCAGCAACATTATGGACCAGATATTAGCAGAAGTTCACACAGCTAGCACCAAAAGCAGACCAACACCCCACACTAGTACCTCCCTATTCGGAGCTAATATTCCCCTAGACCGCCCACTGAAGCCCCTCCTCGATGCCTCTCTCAGCCACATCATCCTCTCAGTCTCCCCCAGGAGCCTACAATCTTATCTCACAGCTTGGAAATGCTTCAAATCGTTCCACGCTAGATTCATCCTAACATTCCCAGACTTCTCAATGCTAGCCATCACCTCATTCATCTCCCATCTAAACACCTCAAAAAACCTCCAAGCCAGTTCTATTAAAGGATACCTAAGCGGATTACAATTTTTTCACAAACTCCTATTCGGATCACCTTCACCCCAAATAGCAAGCTCACAGACCTCCATGCTAATCAAAGGCATCCAAAGAACCCACCTCTCCCGCCCTGACCCCAGAAAACCCATAACACTAGAAATACTAACTAAGTGCATAAACACTCTCCGCCAAGGCTACCACTCCACGCACACTGCCCGCATACTGGACGCCATGTTCATATTAGCTTTTTTCGGTTTTCTCAGATGTCCAGAACTCACTATCACATCCAAATTCAACCCAGACATCCACCCCACCATTTCAGATCTCTCCGTAATGGATGACGACACAATATCTTACTTTATTAAACAGAGTAAGACAGACCAAACAAAGAGAGGCCATCTTATATACATTTTTAATCTACCATCAGCTCTCCAACCATACCAAACCCTCCAAGCCTACCTCCAGCTCAGAAGCACACAAACCCTAATCCCCTCCGACCCCCTCTTCGTAGACGATTCCAACCGCCCCACCACACGTTTCTGGTTCCAGAAACACCTCAAGTTAGTCCTGATCCAATCAGGCATCCCAGCCGACTTTTATAGCTACTCCTTCAGAATCGGAGCAGCCACAACAGCGGCCCAAAAAGGACTCTCCCAGTACCAAATCCAAACACTCGGCCGCTGGTCTTCAGAAGCCTTCAAAAGATACATTCGTTCTGATCGTTCCCACATTAAAGAAGCACACCGAACCCTCATCCACCAAAACCGTTAATCTCAGTCCGCCGCCAATCCCCCACAAACATCAGCAGCTCACAGCCACAGCGTCGACCCAGCAGAGGCCTTTTCCTATTTTTCCACACTGCCACAGCAGTACCACCCCAGCAGGGTTCTTTACCTGTATTTCACACTGCAGCAGCAGTGCTTCCCCAGCAGGGGCCTTCACCTGTATTTCCCACTGCAGCAGCAGGGCCAACCCAGCAGGGGTCTTCATCTATATTTCCCACTGCAGCAGCGGTGCTTCCCCAGCAGGGGCCTTCACCTGTATTTCCCACTGCAGCAGCAGTGCCGCCCCAGCAGGGGCTTTTATCTATATTTCCCACTGCAGCAGCTGTGCCGCCCCAGCAGGGGCCTTTATCTATATTTCCCACTGCAGCAGCAGTGCAGCCCCAGCAGGGGCCTTTATCTATATTCCACACTGCAGCAGAGTGCCACCCCAGCAGGGGTCTTTATCTATATTTCACACTGCAGCAGCAGTGCTTCCCCAGCAGGGGCCTTCACCTGTATTTACCAATGCAGCAGCAGTGCCGACCCAGCAAGGGCCTTCACCTGTATTTCCCACTGCAGCAGCAGTGGTTCCCCAGCAGGGGCCTTCACCTGTATTTCCCACTGCAGCAGCAGTGACGCCCCAGCAGGGGCTTTTATCTATATTTCACACTGCATCAACAGTACCGCCCCAGCAGGGGCCTTCACCTGTATTTCACACTGCAGCAGCAGTACCGCCCCAGCAGGGGCCTTCACCTGTATTTCCCACTGCAGCCGCAGTGCTTCCCCAGCAGGGGCCTTCACCTGTATTTCCCACTGCAGCAGCAGTGCGCCCCAGCAGGGGCCTTTATCTATGTTTCACACTGCAGCAGCAGTGCCACCCCAGCAGGGGTTTTTATCTATATTTCACACTGCAGCAGCAGTGCTTCCCCAGCAGGGGCCTTCACCTGTATTTACCACTGCAGCAGCAGTGACGCCCCAGCAGGGGCTTTTATCTATATTTCCCACTGCAACAGCAGTGCCGCCCCAGCAGGGGCCTTCACCTGTACTTCCCACTGCAGCAGCAGTGCCGCCCCAGCAGGGGCCTTCACCTGTATTTCCCACTGCAGCAGCAGTGACGCCCCAGCAGGGGCTTTTATCTATATTTCACACTGCAGCAGCAGCGCCGCCCCAGCAGGGGCCTTCACCTGTATTTCACTCTGCAGTAGCAGCGCCGCCCCAGCAGGGGCCTTTATCTGCATTTCACACTGCAGCAGCAGTGCTACCCCAGCAGGGGTCTTTACCTGTATTTCCCGCTGCAACAGCAGTGCCACCCCAGCAGGGGCCTTTAGCTGCATTTCACACTGCAGAAGCGGTGCTACCCCAGCAGGGGTCCTTATCTATATTTCACACTGGAGCAGCAGTGTTTCCCCAGCAGGGGCCTTCACCTGTATTTCCCACTGCAGCAGCAGTGCCGCACCAGCAGGGGCCTTTATCTATATTCCAAACTGCAGCAGCAGTGGCACCCCAGCAGGGGTCTTTACCTGTATTTCCCACTGCAGCAGCAGCACCACCCCAGCAGGGGTCTTTATCTATATTTCACACTGCAGCAGCAGTGCTTCCCCAGCAGGGGCCTTCACCTGTATTTCCCACTGCAGCAGCAGTACCGCCGCAGCAGGGGCCTTTATCTATATTTCACACTGCAGTGCCACCCCAGCAGGGGTCTTTACCTGTATTTGCCACTGCAGCAGCAGTGCCACCCCAGCAGGGGTCTTTATCTATATTTCACACTGCAGTAGCAGTGCTTCCCCAGCAGGGGCCTTCACCTGTATTTCCCACTGCAGCAGCAGTGCCGCCCCAGCAGGGGCCTTTATCCGTTTGTTCACACTGCCGCAGCAGTGCTGCCCCAGCCGGGGCCTCTTATCTATATTTAAATCCGCCGCAGCAATCCCCGCCCCAGCAGAAGCTTTCTAGCGCCTCAGCCGTAGCGTCGTCCCAGTAGGGGCACCCATACACGTTTTTTAACCGCAGCAGCAGCACCTCCCGAACAGGGGCCTCCATCCGCATTTCCCATGACCACACCAGTATCCGTACCGCACAGAAGCCCACAGAAACCAACCCCGCAGAGGCCCCACCCGGGACCCTACTCAAACGAAGGCCAGCAACCCACCACTGTAAACTTTGCTATTTTTGGGGGGCCAATAACACCCAGCTTTGGCTGCTGTCCTGCACTAGTAGTATTTTTTGGGGGGAAGCGCTCGGGGCACGCGCCAACACAGAGACCAGAGCCCTCGCCCTGAAAGGGGGAGGGGGAGCGCTCCGGGGTCGGGAGAGAATGCCGACCCCGGAGCCCTCTCCCCGGACAGCATACCAAATACGAATACTAAATTCTCAGCGTAACCACGCTGCCCCCCTTTTAATTATTTGCTAAGGTGAACTCGTGAAAACGCTCATTCTAAGTGCCGGGAGAGTCAGAAACATGGCATTTGCACTGAAAACTGCATTTTGCATAAAACTGGCTGGGTGCATAATAAAAAAGTACGTTTAGCAAAGGATCAGAGTTAGTTTTCTCAAACGTTCTCTGAGTCCTGAAAAAGCTCTTTGCACGAAAGAAATCCCTTCCCTTGCATAGCTCTCTCATTATTCACCTTTGAGTTGTACTGACACAAAATGTTGTTTTCAGTGCAACACTTTTGTTTTTGGGAAATCTGAGCGCTGACAAAGACCTTTGAACGAACGTCCTCGGTTCACTTGCAAAATGGTCTAATTCATTCACCTCTGAGTCCTAGAGACACAAAATAATGTTTTCAGTAAAAAAAACTCATGTTTCTGACATCTTTGAGTACTGATAATACCTTTGCACGTGTGAACTTGTTTCCCTAACTAAACGTACTCGCTCAGTTTCCTCTGGGTTGAAGGGACCTGAAATGCTATTTTCATTGCAAAACTCATGTTTCTGGCCTCTCTGAGCGCTAAAAAATATACCTTTGAACAAACTAACTCCGTTCCCTTGCAAAACTCAGGCACATGCAGTTTCAGCCTCAAATGCTTTGATTACAAACGGCACTACATGAAAGAACGTCGTGTTAAAATATGTTCTCGCCAAGCCCATTTGCTGCTTGGGTTCCGTCAGGGGAATTACGGGAACCGGGAGTTCGCCACAGCATTCTCAACAGTGGCGGAGGAGACCAAGTTTGGTGAGGCCGAGTTGAAAATGGTTTTCAACTGCTGCCTCACTCTGCGCCTCACACCGTCGGAAAAGAGGTTGCTGGCCCCCCTAGCGTTTGCGGACATGGTCAGGTACGTGGCCAACTAGGACAATCCCGGGGTTGATGTCCCACTCGGAACTTCCGACCTGCGGTCGATCGTTCCGGAAGGCCTCATCCTGGCTTTACCCCCGGTGCGACGTCTCCAAACTCCTTCAACGCGGAACACCCTCCGTCACACGCGGTCCTGCCGAAGTTGGCCAGGTGGTCCGGAGAAAGAGGGAGAGGCGTCCCGGAGGAGTGTCCAGGCCGGTTCTGCTGGCATCCCAGCCGGTGCAGCAGCCGGCATCCAGTCCAATCCAGCCGGCGTTCAGCCCGGTGCAGCCGGTATCCAGTCTGGTGCAATCGGCGTCCTAGCCCGGTCCAGTGCAGCCGGCCTCCAGTCCTATTCTCCTACTAGCTCCGTTCCCTTGCAAAACGCTCTCATTCATTTTCCTTCGAGATGTCTTGTCACAAAATGCTGTTGTCAGTAAAAAACTCTTGATTCTGGCATCTCTAAATCAATTGTACCTACAGGTACGCTTACGTTACTTTACATTTGGCTGGTCTTTGTCAGTCCAATAGCTGACGTAGATTTGTGGGGGTGTGGTTACATGAGGCGTTTCAGGGAGGTATGGGTGAGTTGCAACTGGATACTACTGGCGATGTGCCTGGCTACCTGTGAATATATGATATACATGACGCTAACTAGGGAGTAGCAGGTTGGGTCTACAGAACTCTTGACCTTGGTTTCTTCACTTGAATGTTTCTGACAACAGCAATTTGTTCAATAACAATATGTTTGAATTATATCTAAAAGTAGAAAGAGACCTTATGCTGTGCTGAATAAATGCCCTGATTACTGTTGGATCTTATCACATTTTCTGAACTTACTCTCTTGTGTGTGTTGACTCAGTGCCATACTTAACAGATTTATGATATGTATTCCTCTTTTGTAAACATGTCCTCAGCATCCGTTCATACAAGAGTAGTTGATTTAAAGGCGTGTAATTTAATAAAGATTGTTAAATGACTGCTACACATATCAAAACACCCAAATCAAAATGCAGAAATCATTGTCAAGTGATCCGAAAGTGATATTCCAAAGCACATGACCTGCAAGGTTGGCCAGCTCATCAAGCAAAGATTGCACTCTGGATTACTCCCATCGCTCACTGAATGGCGGTTTTGTTTGAGCAATATCCATATTAAACCATAACCCATATTTTTTTCAGTAACAATGGCAATGTGCTATTAACTCTAAAAGCTACAAGCTCTGATCCAAATTATCTGTTTGTGCTGAAACCAATCACAATGAGTTCTGCATCTTAACATTCTTTGAAACACCTTTAATCTAGTTTTCGGGTTGAAAATGAAGGCGATCTTATGGCTGGGTTTCAGCTGTCGGTCTTGATTGCACAAAGACATGAACGCTATTTTTGGGAAACTATAACAGAAATGACAGACTTATTACTCAAACTAACTCAACTTTATTTATATAGCGCTTTTTACAATTTTCATTGTTACAAAGCAGCTGTACATGAGACACATTGAATACAAGTAAAACAACTAAAGGCATATACCTGTAAAAACAAGAAAAATGTGAAAACAACAAAAGACAGACATACAAATGCTCCACACACACAATATGGATACATACTTACACATATTGACATAGACGCACACACAAACACACTCGCACAAACACACTCGCAGACACACACAAACACACTCGCACACATGCACACTCGCACACACGCACAGTGAAAGCACACATTGGCGATAATGGAGAGAGAACCAAAGGTCAAATATTAAACGGACTATAAATTCTTGTATGCAATATTATTTATGTCTAAATTCTGAATTCTAAAGCAACCCCTCCGGCCAGGCAGATAGTGCAAAACAATATGCAAACGGTGGCGAGGAACCCAAAACTCCAATCGAGAAAAAAACCCTCAGGAGAACCCAGGCCTAACCAGGGGATTCCAGTTCCCCTCTGGCAAAAGCTGCTGCCTCTGCACAAGCTCAACAGTGCTTGCACAACAAGGCTAAATAAAAAAAATAAACTTAATAAGGTAAATGATAGATTTAAGATTATCAATAACAATCTAATAGCATTTGAAATGTTGTAGGAAAATCGTGTCAAGTTGCCGCGTCCTTTAGCCAGCTCTATCCTCTTAGCTCTTGACAAGTCTCCACTTCCCATTCTCAGCTCTGCCATCAGGTCTGGGCAAGAACGGCATCCTGCGGTAACCTTGGAACAAAGAGAGAAGACTGGCTGAGAGTAGCACTGTTCAGCACTCTTTGATGCAACAAGTACATCATTTGTTGTTGGATGTGTTCCTGGTTCCGGTTGATCTAAATAATGCAGCCTAGATCCTCTGATGATTAATATTATGGAAGTGTAGTGTATGCAAGATTATAAAGATGCGTCTTTAGACTAGATTTAAACTGACAGTGTGTCTGCCTCCCGGACAGTGCAGGGAAGAATGTCCAAAGTTTAGGCGGTAGATAAGAAAAGGATCTACCACCTGCACTTGATTTTGAAATTCTACGTATTACCAACTGACAGGACGCCTGAGAGCGTAATGTACGCGGAGGTCTGTAATACAACAGAAGTTCATTCAAATACTGCGGCGCTAGACCATGTAGGGCTTTATAGGTAATAAGCAAGATCTTAAAGTTAATGCGATGCTTTATTGGTAACCAGTGCAAGGTTGACAGAACTTGGGCTATATGCTCATACTTTTTTGTACGAACTGTAAGAACTCGAGCTGCCGCGTTTTGAACCAGTTGCAGTTTTTGTAATAGGCCTGCAGGGCAACCACCAGAAGTGCATTACAGTAATCTAGTCTTGATGTCATGAATGCATGAATTAATTTCTCTGCATCTGACAGTGACACCATATGATGTAGTTTAGATATATTCTTAAGATGGAAAAATGCAATTTTACAGGTTGGCGACGTGGCTCTCAAATGACAGAGTACTATCGAATACAACGCCAAGATTCTTAGCTGTCGGCGAGGATTTTATGGAGCATACGTCAATAGTTAAGCAGTATTCTTGGTTGTTACATATGACAGTTTTCGATCCACTAAGTAACACTTCTGTTTTGTCCGAGTTCAGTAGTAAAAAATTGTTACTCATCCAGTTTTTTAAGTCAACTATGCATTCCTTTATTCAATGGAACTGCTGTGTTTCAAGAGGCTTCGAGGAAATACAAAGTTGAAGGATTATCAGAAAATATGATAATCTGTCAAAAATTCCAGACATTTTACTTTATTGTTAACAATAATCATATGCCTCAACACACAATATACTCTTGCAGAAAGCTACAGTTTTTAACTTAAGTAGGCCTACAATATCATCGGATATATTGAGGAAGAAAGAATATCCCTAAAATCTTTGTGTTGTACTTTAAACTTTACACAGTGTGATCCTGGCCATGTGCCCTTTACTGTTTAACAAACTTGAATGCCAGCTCACTTTGATTTGGCATAATTTTCAACGAAGCAGGACAAAAATGCTTTTGTGATCCAGTTGCAAGGCCGCAACAAACCTTAATTTCATCTGAAAGGGTCATCTTTCAAAATAAAACACACAACAAAAAACATTTAATTACACTAGAACTTTGATACGTCAGCAAAGATAAAAAATAACAATCACTATTTCTCCATTTTCATCTTGAGTTGTGATTTTTTTAATGAAATGCAACTGCAGCGCAATCTACTGGGAAAACAAATAACACTGAATGTAGTTGATCTTTGCAAATACAATGCAAGAACAAAAGTATTTCAAAACTATTGTTTTGTATAATATAAGGTTAAATAAAATCACTTAAACACATTTATTATTCATTTATTCAGACAACAATGATTTTGCTATTACAAAAAGGGCTGCTTCTGTTCAAACAGGCCTCCAACTTCCAGAAACAATATACAAAAGACAGGGTGAAGACAAAGAGCTGTTAATCAATTTGGATAAAGATGTCCATGCGTAATCTATGTGTTTAATAAGATCAATTCCACATGGACAAAAGCTGGGCCAAATTCTCAGTGATTTACATGAATACCATATTGTGAATAAACCTTTTAAAAGATACTGAGATTTACTACTATCTAGCCTGCAGTCAGCCTGCAGACAAGCGATAGTGTCATTCTATTCCCCTCTGTATATGACTTTGTTTTTGTCTGTTTCATGCATTTTGATTTCAAACAGCGTGTTTGGAGGGAGATGCTCTGCCATGCAGTCCCAAATATAGACAGCCAGGTTTTCTGTGGTGCTGTATAGAATAAAAAAATATTAATATGTCATAAATGGGTTTAAATAAACATTTCAAAATTATTTGCAGACAGATACAGTGGAAAAGATTTGTTGACAAATACCTGACAACATTAGCAAAATATGGAACATCCAGGTCCAGATTTTTATGGTCAAGCGGTTTCATGATGGTCTCCTATAAACATATTTAAACTTTTTAAAATAAAACATTTTTTAAAACTTTAAAACATTCATACTTTTGTGGATAACATGCCTTGAACGGAAAAACTTGCCCAAAAACAAATTTGCCATTTGTTAAACAAAGTTAACTGGACTTAAACCTGCTTTAGATTGTAACAAATGCATTTTTTTAACAATAGTGTCAGGTTATTGCGTTGTAGGTAGCATAAATGTGATCATCGGGGTATTCAGTTGTCATATGTGTATGCAAGACTATTTTTTTGGAATAAATATTGTATAATAAGTAGCATATAGCCTCTTACCTCAATAATTTGCTTTAAATCAGTAAGGTTCATTACCATTCCAGTGTTTTTGTCGATCTATAAGAACGAACAACATGAAATATACAGTACATGCATGTATGTGTGTGTGTGTGTGTGTGTGTATATATACTGTACAGACAGACATGAATATTAACCAGGCAAGTAGAAATGATTGCAACATACCTTTCCCTTAACAGTCACTTCAACTGGAAAACATATATTTTAAAATTACGTTTTTGCATGGTTGAAATGGTTTAGGTTACAAATATGTAATATTACAGGGTAATCATAGTACAAAATGCACATGACATAACTCACCTGTATAGTTATGTCCATGGCCATTGGGGTTGTTGCATTTTCCAAATGTTCTTTTGTTTTCTTCGTCACTTAATGATTTGCTAAATGAATGAACATAAAACGAATAAAAGTGATAATTATTAAAAATAAACTGTACACTTGACTTATTTTCTTAGTTATGTGTGCAGATGGTGCAAAATGCAGCAGCGCGTTTGTTAACTGGAACTAGGGAAATACAAGCACATCTCTCCCATTTTATCCTCACTTCATTGGCTGCCTGTACACTTAAAGATCAATTGTACAATTATTTTATACAACATAAGCGCTAAATGGTCTTGCCCCACTCTACATTTCTGAGCTGCTACACCATCATATGCCCATATATCACATGTTTGTATACGTTTTATGTATTTATTTTTCTGTACGGCACTTTGGTCAACCTCGGTGGTTGTAAATTGCTTTATAAATAAAGTTTGCTTGCTTCCTTGCTTTTTTAAAACTACAATTCCCATAGTTCCTTTCCATCGACGCAACGCGTGTCTCTCTTCCTGAAGTGCACATGTATAATGGTTGTTAAAATCATGTGAGTGGGATCAAAACACAAATCTACCAAAATATATAGAACATTTCAGTTTGCCTTACACGTTTACACATAGTACAAAGATAACACTGCGTTAAACGTATGTGTGGAGAGCTGTTAACAGATAAGATACTGGAATATCTAAGCAAGTAAAACGACGAGTCACCATCACATAAAAACGTCAGATGAGTAGGTCTGGGGTTAAAGCAAACATGGCTTGTTAATGCTTTGAAACGCAGAAACAGTGTAAATGTATTTATACTACCTGTGTAACCGATGGCAAGCACAAAAACTCTGAACGCGCGTGATGTAGCAGATACGTTCAGCTGTAGTCTCAACGCTAGACATCTTTTTACTTTCCTAATCTGTACTGTGGTTGACGATAAAGCCTTCTGTAAGTGACAACTAAACTATAATAAACTCACTGCAGAGTATATACAATTATTTACGGCGTAGTGGAGGCGTGGCTTAACAGAGCCGCATCTCAACCTCATGGCATGACATGTGTAATCGAATATTTCATGGCATCAGCACTTTCCATGCGCATGATGCTCATTGAGTGTTTTATATAATTTACATTTTAAATGCTCTAATGGAATTACATTAATTATTTTTATGTATTGTAGTATGATAATTAGGATTATAATATAAAAATATACATTTAAGGAAATCATATAAAGCAGAAAACTAAGAAATATATATTTATATAATTACAATACATAGAATATGCCTTATTGCAACACCTTTATAATTTTTCTTCAGTGATGCACGAAAAATACAATAAAATGTGGAAAATGCTCTTTTTGTCATACATTCAAAGTAAATTATGATTGACACTGTCAGTTAAACACATCAAATTAGTATACCATATTGTAATTTAATCCAAATACACTAAATTAAATCAAGAGGTGTCCTGCTGTCACATAAGCTCATAGCCTAAGTCACTTATAGTCCAACTCCTTGTTTGCCATTATATATTCCAGACAAACTCTCAGTATCAATTCAAATCAAAAGAGGGTTTAGTCATCATCACAGCTTCATCCTTTATAATCCACCGTACTAATCAAGTTGAGTTTAAATAGCAAACAATGTTATTATGCTGAATGTAAAATCCTTTCAAGGAGAGCTCGCCCCCAAGGTGTCTTCACAAGATGGGCAATGCTAAAAGTGGAGCCCTTTCCAAAGACATAATGGAGGAGCTGAAGATGAGCACTGAGGAACAGCTTTATCCTTGGTAACAGACGTTCTTGAAGGAGTGCCCTTCCGGTCGCATCAGTCGAGAACAGTTTGAGAGTATATATGAAAGTTTCTTCCCTGATGCAGACCCCAAGGAATATGCTCAACATGTTTTCAGAAGCTCTGATTCCAACAGTGATGGAATGCTGGACTTTAAAGTAAGTAAAAATACATTGTTGCTTTGCATCTGACATCTTCAGGAAAGACCATTCAGAAACTAGAGTGGACGTTTGCTTTGTATGATGTTGACAGGAATGGCACCATCACAAAAAATGAGATTCATGAAATTGTGAAGGTGAATACGAAATCATAGTGAGCTAGACTACTTTTTATCATTTATTAATGCATACTTATACTCATTGAAAAGCCACATTCTCAAAATGTTATTCAACCCAGTGTTTGTTGATCTCACCTGAAATTTGCGCTTTTTATTGTAGTCAATATTCAACATGATCTCTGAAGAAGACCAGAAAAACCTTCTGGGTGATGAAAACACACCATAAAAACGAACTGCTAAAATATGGGACTTCTTTGGGAAAAAAGAAAATGGTAAACAACTATTTGTGGACATCGCATGTATTATGTATGAGGAATTAAAAATCTCTCCAGGCATCTAGAAAACTGTGATCTAGATAGCTGTGGGTCCTTTACCAAGTTTTGAATAATAGTTGTGTTTTGTTAATGGTGCAACACAATGCCAAAGAACCATTTTTGGCTGTATGGTTCCAAAACAAACCTTTAAAATCCACAAACAACCAAATCTTTTCGTCCAACAAATAAAAAGAATATACATTCAGAAATTGTTCTTTTAAATTGCAGTTCGTCCAAAAATGAAAGTTTATCATCATTTACTGCACCACATCTTTCACAACACAAAAAAAACACACTTTGAAACGAACGGCACTGGCCACTTCTATTATATGGACACAAAACGAATGCCAGTGAATGGGTATAACAACATTCTTCAAAATATTTTCTTTTGCGTTATGTGAAAGAAAAAAGTCATACAGGTTTGAAATGACAAGAATGGTAAATGATGACCAAATTTTCATTTTTAGGTGAACATTCACTTAAAGGTCCTTGAAGAACCAAAAATGGTTCTGCCACGACATCGCTACGAAGAACCCTTTAAAACCTTTATGTTTAAGAGAGAAAATGACAACTTCTGATGAATGTTTTGTCTTGCAGGTAAATTAACAGAGGGAGAGATTATTCAAGGAGTCATGGCCAATAAGGAGATTCTCAGACTGATTCAGTTTGATGAACCCCATAAGGTCCAAGAAATGCTCAAAGAGAAGAAGCAATAACATAATGTGTAACATCATCTTGTTTTAGTTCGATCTGATTCTTTTAAATGGCATATGCATAAAAATGTCATTTGCAGTATAATATTTATTTCCAAGTGTTTTGCATGTTTTTCTGTTGTGTAAATTTACCAAAAAAAGATATTTTAGCTCAAGTGTCAAGAAACTCTCAAGGACGGAACCCAATTGCAGGCAGGAATAGGACAAGACGAGATGATGGTACGGGTAAACAGATATTTATTGTTACTAAGAACAAAACAAACCCACGAGGGGGAAAACAAGACAGTTATATATTTAAACAAAACAAGAACAGGGACTAACTAAACTACAAAACAAACACTTGAAACAACACTAAACTAAACTTACTAGGAACTCGACGGGGATAGCAGGAACAAGGCAAGGCAAGGCAAGGCAAGGCAAGGCAAGGCAAGGCAAGGCAAGGCAAGGCAAGGCAAGGCAAGGCAAGGCAAGGCAAGGCAAGGCAAGGCAAGGCAAGGCAAGGCAAGGCAAGGCAAGGCAAGGCAAGGAATTCTTTTACAAGAACAGCAACATGCAACGATCTTAAACATCAAACAATGAACGTACTACTTACAATGAACGCGCACCAGACAATGAAACATGAGAACTCTTTATAGGGGAAACAGACAAAGGATAAATAATAGGGACCAGGTGATAGGGATTAAACACTAAGGGGAAGCTAATTAACACAAACTAGGAAACAGGAGGGTAGGAACGATGACGTAGACTAGAGAGAGATGAGATCGTCTCTCTCCCACATGAAACAAAAGATCCTGTATGATTCCACCTCAAAACCAAGAATTACCTTACAACAAGAGGTGGAATCATAACACAAAAGTATAGTTAATAACTCCACTGAATGCGCCATGATGTTGAAAATGTTGTTTATTATCATCAACATTGAATGTAAAACATTAAAGTACTTAACAATTTTCTAAATACTATCCAATATAAAAAGCATAACATTAACATCTAGACAAATAAAAACATTTAAATTGCGTTAAACAAGCAGTCCATTGCCAAATTCATTATTGTCAATATCTATGTAAACAGACATGAAATATGTATACAACCAATTCTTACTTCATGCTACCTAAAAACTATATCTCACATATAACAAGTAATGCCAAGGTAATTTTTGTGTACCTAAATGCTTATTACAATGTGTACACAGTTTGACCTGTTAAAAAAAGACAGATTTTTATGTGTGTCTGTTTTAGCCAGAGATAGACTGACTAGTAAAGGGCCGCAATCCCAGATTCTCTACTAGAAATTGAGTAACCAGCGTCTGTGCAGAAACATACTTTAATAATACAAATCCATCTATTCTTCTTTTTGTAATCTCCTTTAAACCACAACAGTGACACAAAACAGGCTGTTGGCGATCCCCTAACAATCTGATGTCACATTGTTTATGCCTGCCCATGACCACTCACAGACTCTGCCTTATGAGCGCGTAGTTCCACCTTGTGCTAGAGACACGTTGTCAGGGTCGGGAGGAAACCCTACCAACTAGCCTGGGTTCATCACGCTGCGATCTCGCAGGCTGAAGTTATTAACGATCTAAAGTCCCAGCTGGGACGATGATTACTTGGCGTTCGGGAAGATTTTTTTTTTTGGATCGATAAACCAACATTCACCGTTCCGTATCTCCCGTGCAGAAAGACTTAGAGAAACGAGCCAGGACTCGTTGGAAAGGTCTCCCCTTGGGAATTCGAAGGATGCTGATTGAATAGCATGGATTTCACCAAAAAAATAGAAAAAATGTCCTTCTGAAATAATGTGCTTTGCATGTTAGCGGCAGTTCTTTACAAATTCGCTGTTAAACCTGAGACATGGTCCAAAGACAGGTGTTATGTCGTAGGGCTAGACAAATTTGTCGTGGTAAAACGAATAGCGCCCATCGGTTCAGAAGACTTGTGACCGACATAATTACTGTAAAGCTTATTCATTTTATTCACTTATTCATTCTTGGCAAGTTCAGTGTTTTCTAGTTTGTCCTAAGTGCGATAGTACTTAGAGCAGATAGAAACAGAGTTCGCATTTGTAAGACAATGACGTTATGCAAAAAATTCTACTCACAATGAAATAACACCTGGTTGCTGATCTTTACATACCCGTCTGTCATATACAAATATTTTGGATGCATGTTTATGCCTATATTCGCATATATATATATATGCATGCAAATGATAAATAACCAATGGCCAACATTTCATACACCAAATTGTCAGCATATGATGTCTGTTTTTTAGTCTTTACCATTAAATTCATATTTATGAACAAGGCCTTAAGGTGATTTGTATTGGAGTTAGTCTATGGTTTTGGTTGGGCAAGGCTTAAAAGACGTAATTGCGCTTTCCGCCATATTGTTTGTCTTGATGTCATCCAAAGCATATGTGTAAACTTTCTACCTCATTTTTTTGCATACGGGGAGGGGAGCAGAAGCTGATTGGCATTTAAAGAGACAAACAAAAACGGCACGTTTTCCATTGCAGCCACAAATGGCCTTGTTCAACATTTTATAATGAAAGATATGTGGTGTATTTGAGCTGAAACTTTACAGAGATATTCTGGGGATACGACTGACTATTTTAACATTGCAGAAAACCCCTGGATAGCGGCCCTTCAAAACCAAATTGAAAGAAATTAGACTTATTGATGCAACAGTGTTTAATGTAGTACTGTACAACAGGCAATATTTTAAGACCGGCATAGGTCTCAGTAAACTCATGTTATGAGTTTATGTAATATTTCGATGAACAACAAATAAATTCAAAATCTTCTGCCATTCATACAATAACAACAGGTATAAAAAACATAATGGAAGCAATTTACAGTGATTATAATATAGATCCCAATTACATCTTTGTACAAAAATGAATCACAAGCACATGCCAATGACAAAATCAATAGTGCAATAGATTTAAAACTCACTCTCCTCTATGATTTCCTCCAAGGTTTCTCCTAATGTCATCTCCCCATCACTGCTGGACAGACTCTTGCGTGTGTAAAATTCCACACCTGTGTTCCGTCCACAATTCATGTCCTCTGCTGATTGGACAGTTACTTGCATTAGTTGTCCCTGTGTGGGGACGTTGTTTCCTTCCGTGTATGATTCACTCTGCTCTGTGGGTTGTCTGGGGTTCTTTTGTGAACACTTCCACAGATATTTGGGATGTATGTCTGCAAAGCAGTTGTTAACCTCAAATGGGTTGGAAAAAAGAAACACCTGCCACCTCTTTTTTAGCTCAGCCTGAACCTGTAAGATGAATTTAGTTTTTGTAAAAAAAGTAGGCTTACTTTACCACCAAATAACACTTAAGTTATCGGGAAAAGCTGAGGTGCGTGAATCTTTTCTTTTATTTGTAAGACTTCTATTCATACTAATACACTCTTAGTTCATTTCCTAAAAAGTGTGAACACTACGGGGCTGTCAAAACATTGTTTGGTTTGTTTAAGGCAGTCTAGGATACTTGTTTGAAAACATGATATTTGCAGTACCATTTGGTGATGAATTGTACACTTCATCTTTAAACTATGAGGAAGTAATTCATTATATTGAAGCACATTTTCCAGAGCTCCAGAATCTTACCTCTCCATTAGCAAAGCAGTACAGAACGGCAACAACAAGACCCTGTGATACAATTAAGCTTAGGGTTAAAATCTTTTTGTGCAAATCAAAAACTCATGTATTTTTCATTTCAATACTCCCCATTGTCCCCAACAATATTTGAAGGCCTCACCACAGTTCTAACCAATAATTATTCTAGAACTTGGCATTACTAGTATCAAACACAAAGTAATAGTTAAGGCCCCTTGCTGTAGGACTAAAACAGTGTTTAGCGATTCAGACTACCAGAAAACATAGGAAATAATTTGTTTTTTTCTTACCTGGAAGGAGCTCAGGCCTAGATTGATGAAGTTCCGAGCATAGCGGTTGATACCTTCAACTGATTCATCGATAATTATGGTAAAGACAATCTCATGGACTCCAAGTAGAGGAACCAACACAAGTGTTGCTCTGGCTAAACTGTGACACAGAGGCAAGTGTTATGAAATGTATGTTTATTATTATTATTATTATTATTAATATGTCATTATTTTTAGAGCTAATTAGAACTAAATTATTTACCAAAAATATGTTTATGCCATTTTACTTTGTTTAGTCATTTGTGTGAAACACACATAACTTTTAGGTTAACAGTGACTAACCTGTATCTGTAGTCAGTGAATTTCACTTGATCGGCTTTTAACTTTGACAGCAGAAGTTTAATGATTTTGAGAAAAATGCAAAAAATAACCTGAAAAAGTCAGAGTGCATTATCATATATCAAGTCCGACCTCAAATGTCCAGTGTATAAAATTTTGCGGCAACCAACAGTTTACTCCACCCCTCCCTTTTGAATCGCTATGGTGGCTGACACAGGACTATGATATCGTCTTGCTTTTACTTCTATCCTGAAGGAGAGAACGTATTTACAAACGTGCTCTGTAGAGCACTTTGTCTGTTTGTCTGTTTAGGGCTACTGTAGAAACAACATGAAGAATTCCATCTAAGGGGAATGTAGATAGAAATAGCTCATTCTAAGATAATAAAACATAACGCTTCATTTTGTAAGCTCTTCATACACCTCTGAGACATAATTAGGTATGTTATATTGCATTTCTGTCAATAGATCCTCTACAAATGTACACATTGGACCACTACATCATCTGTGGGTACTTTTATCCAAAGCAACTTGCATTCAAGAAATATAGAATGTATGTTACCCATGACCTAGCACAATGCTCTACCATTTTCTTTTCATTTGTGTCTAACTGTGAGAGATTTAAGTGATTCGATACATCGGACCACATCTCTTTTATCTATCACTCTCATGACTGCTTGTGACCAGCATGTGATGTGTTGCGGAAATTGCTGTGAAATTACCATTAAACCTTAAAGCAGAAAAGATGTTATTAAAAATTGTAGTAATTCAAGTAGCCACCCTTTTCTCTTTTCATACTGAAAACGTGTTTCCAAGAGAAAACTGTTGCAACAAAAAGTGAGTAAAATTTCAGGTTATATAGAATTGATAGAGCCTCTTACTCACAATCACAGACAATGTTATTGGTCCTCTGATTATCCACCAGATCCACCTGATGTCATTGGACCAACAGCTTTAACAATAAGTTTTTTAGGTAATTATGCATGCTACAATTGACATAAATAAATAGTAACTTTGCATGAAGCATACACAATTCTTAACAATAATATAATTATACACCCTATAACCACTATCATACTACTCATATTAGTGAGTACTCATAACTATTTAATCATAGTTACAGTGTCACTTTATGAATATGTATAATACATTAAAGTACAAAACTATTTGTTATTTCACATTTTCAATGTGTTATACTCTACAATTAATGCAATATATTAAAAAAACGTATTATAATGTGTATTATTTCTCTTATAATATGTTTATAATGCATAATCCACACTAAGTCATGTCATTATAAAATACTGTCTAAAACAAATTACATGCAATGATGTCATATGAAAGTCACAATCTACATTAAAAAAACTTACTCTTTATTTTCATATAAAGTTTTGGCTACACTCCAGGGTATCACAAATAATAATGGGCTGCCTGAATGATAGGAATGAAGAAAAACAAACAAAAAATATATGGGTAGTTGACAAATAAATAAGTAAATATGTCTTATTGTGTAACAGCAAAAATGTTGAAAAAATCTAACAAAGAAGATCATTTTTCTCATATTTTATATTATAAATGAAATATGATTAATATAAAATAAGATAATATTAAGTTTGTTTTAATATGTGTTTTTGGGTTGTAATCCAATCCTACCCCATCCTATAACCATGTATGTCTTGAGAAGTCTTTTCCTGGCCAACACTTCAGTGAACAGCAGCGTATGAAGAAATACTGCCTCCACCAGGAGCCAGAAGTAATTGCACCCCACAAAATACTCCATGGACACCTTTGAGGCCTTGCAGATCAAATACATCTGAAAGGTTATAACAAGAAAATATTATATTTTATAATCTATATTTATACTATAAACCTATCATATATTCAAATATAAATGGAATAAATCTATCTGTACCGCAGAATTTGTGTAGCTGTTCCATCCGATTTCATCATTGGGCAGACTGGAATACATAACTTGTAATATAACCTCTTTGGTAATTACTGCCGTTGCTCTAAGTATGAATGATACAAAGAGGTTCATGTGGATGTAATTCCTTGTACAGTGTAACTTCCTGAAAACAACAGGTAAAATTAATTTATTGCTTGCTAAGGGACAGAAAAAATTGATAATCAGATATTTGGTGACAGCATTGGACTGGGACAGAATATATGACCAGATAATAAAGAAGTGAATGTGTTTGATCAGTTTCAAGAATGGAATAAAAGCAAACATGTTGATTGCCGTGATTAATCAACTTTATAAATAGATAAACAAACTTTATTTTAACACTATTGTTAAGGACCAAATCATGATTCACTCACCTCAGGCGACTCATTATCACAACAGCCAATGAAAGGGAAGAAAAGGACAGTGCATATCCTACTATGGATAAGACTCTCAACACAGACTGCCGAAATACTTTTTCTTCCTGTGTATGCAGGAAACCATTGTAAATAATGCCACAATGGAGACCGTACTTTATAGATTGGGTACCGAATTCACCTCAGACTTGAAAAAATGAGGGTTTTCACACTCTGACTGATTTCTCCATACAATGCTTGAATTCTCCTCAGTCTTCCAGGTCCCATTAACCGTACATTCCTTGTACACATTTCCAGTAGCAACTGAAATGACAAGACTAATGAAATATTCTTAAATGCCTTTAATTAGACAGTTTGTTACTACTTGACCCTGTCAGTGAAATCATGTGAAAGTCACATACTCTAACCATGAGATAAGGAGCATTAAATTGATTTTTTTCCCCAAATGATAGATTATGATAGATTTAAGATAATGTTCTAATTGGTTTCATTTACTTTTAAATGATGTTATTGACACTACATTTTAATATTTCGCACATAACATAAACATAAAAAAATCTTAGTCCAATTAAATATATAGACGGGAAGATTAGGCAATATTTTCAGACAGTATCAGAACAGTAAATTATTCATAAAATATAAATTCAGAGAAAATCAGACACATAATGCAAGGCACATTCTGTTATATAATCTTGATATATTTAATATTGACCATGAGTCCATGTCGAATCATTTTTAAAAGCCAACTGTTATTCAATTTGCATTATTATTGTAACTATATAACTTTCTAAAAATATTACAACAATATTCTGCATTTGGAGTTGACCTACACAATATAGCCAATAATCATTCTTATAGCAAGAATAAGCATCATTAGATGCTTTGTTAACTGGTATCCTCAATGCATGCAAGGTATCAAAAAAAATCTGTTAAAAAGATAAGATTATAAAACAAACATAAGAAAACTAGATAATAAAACAGATACAGTAACTCACCTTCTCTGATCCATGGTAAATAGGAAGGACAGGATACAGATATTATCCCAGGTGATGAATGTGGCCAACAGGCAAACTTGTCAAATGTACCATTGCAAAACAATCCTACAGGATGAATTTGTACAAGAAATAAGCACATTACCTTCAAGCTTCCCTGTTGATTAAACCTCTAAATGTAAATTTTCACTCACCAGTTCCAGTGGGGAAAGTAGCTGTCAGGGATCCGGTACACTTCTCATGATACTCCGCACGTTTCTGGATCAAATCGTCCAGGCTGGAGCCCATGACCTTTACAAATCCATAAAAACACAGCTGATGTTTATGTGTTTATGTGTGGAATGTAAATCAACAGAGAGCATTCTACAATGTTGTTGTAAAATAATAATACTGTCATCATACAAATAGTTTTATTGGACTGATGTTTTTTCTTTTTTTTAATCATTTTACAAACACAAGATGGCAGTGTTTATGCAAGAGCTGAATAAAAGAAACACTATGATGTTTTTTCTCCCTTTTCAGCAATAAAGTCCCATCGTATAGGTTTGCTAAAAGTCCTGATGTTTATGTAAGCTTTTTTATTACGACAGAATAACAAATATTGAAGAGTGTTGTGTGGTAGGTAATGTTGAAGACATTTGTGTTTCTGCTTCAATGAACAGATAAATATTTACACTCTGCCCTGTTTAAAAATTTAAGTTCCTCAATGTTTTTTTTCAGTTAAGAGCAAGATAATTATTTGTAAATAAAATTATTATCAGAATTTATGTTAAAATAGCAAATTAAGTAACAGCACACATCAGCTGTACATACTCTCTTGAATATTCATTTGATATATATGCTTATGAGTTACTAAGAAAAATCTAAATTACAATGGATTAGAAGCAATAAAGCATTTGGCATATTTTAAATATCACAAAACTGTCATTTTAATTAAATATATAATCAAGACTAGTGGCTTTTACAGAAACCATGCAGTCTGGCAGATAATTGTAATTATGTGCGTAGTACAAATACTGTTTAACTATATGTGCAAAAAACAATACATATTTTAGTTATTTTTAGCATAATAGATATTTAAATTATTTCAAATTACAGTTTTTTATGATATTTTTCCAAACTGTTATATTTTGTATTATATATTTCCTAATACAGTGGAATTTTATAATTAGATAATGTGCATCATATATGTTATATTCACATCATAAATTCTTGCAGGACCTCAGGATGACTTGCACAAATCAAAAACAGATTATCATGTTTGGAAAATATGCAGCCGTCTACTTTCCATGCAATATTTTAAAAGATTAATTTACGTTTGGTAAAAATTCAAGGTATGTGGAATTAGAATAGTAGTTAAACAGCATCACATGGACAGAAAATTGTCTTTTGATAAGAAATTGTCCTTACCTCAAAATATTTTATTTGGTACCTTGTTGGCTTGTTAGTTAAACACATCTTACATCTAGAATAACATAAAGTGTTGCTTGTTTGATTGATTTTGTTTGACTCTTATAATATATTACGCATGATGTAACAAAACTTGTTTCAAACTTTGTTTTCTTTTTAAAAAATGATACCCAGCTATTTTTGGCTTATCTTCAAAAATGTGTTGGTAAAGTTAGAGTAAAAACTAACTTCTTTAAAAAAACATCCAGGTAGACTCTGTTTAGTGCGGAGGTCAAACATTCTTACCTGTGTAGTGTAGACGACCATAAACAGACCACAACGCAGTATATCCCTGTCCATCAGCCTTCTCTCAGGATAGGGTACCATTCCCATGAACATGGCTCAATATTCACCTGCCCGCAAGGTGAAAAAACCTCCACGACTTCATGCCACATGCCCGAGGACACCTACCCGCTTTCCCTCAGGAAGATTTATGACATCATGTTTAATTTCCAATATCATTCAATGTGAAGGGTCTTGACGTAAATTACCTTCAGCAGAACTGCAGAGCCCCCTGAGAACGATCAATGGGAGTTCCCAGACTCTGGTTGCCTAACCTTGCAAATGAGAGCATCTGTGTTGATTCACTCACTCCTGCTGCACTTCTGTCCCTCCTAGCCAATCAAGATAAGGCAAGAGAAAATTTTCAGATGAAACTTGCTTGTTGTAGCCCATGCTTACAAAACAAAGATTTTTAAGAAAAATTGCTGATTCCTAATTCCTGTCCTTTCTATTAAAACACATTTTGTACATTATTATTTTTTATTTACTGTTATTTGGTTGGCATTATCCATTAATATGTATATTATGGCTGTCAAAAGATGAATCGTGATTAATCACATCCCGAATAAAAAAAAATATTTACATTTACAAAGATTAACACTTCGCTGTACCCTGGGAAACAATATTCAAGTACCCCATCATCATAACCCCAGAATCACCATAATCTGGCAAAATACAGAATAAATAACAGTATTACAGTAACTATACTCAATATTACAATAACTAACTTTCATCAAGTGCATTTTGATGTGTAGAGATGTGCAAATGCTCTTAGAACTACAGATGTACCATTATGTTCTCTTGTCAAGGCCACTCATTTATGATGTTATGAAAACAATATGCATCGGCATCATTATAATCTGGCAAAATTGACCCACTTCATAGAGAGTGAAGGAAGTGTCCTCCATTTTCACAAATAAATAAATAAGCAACCACTTTCAAAGAATCCAGTATTTATTTAATAGCACTTACTCCCAGCACAAATGTATTGAATTGATAGAGCCATCACAGAGGAAGTCCACAGGCAAGACACAAACAAAAATCCATAATCTCCTAGAATCAAGTAGCATTTTGGTCCCCATCCTATTTTTTAACAGAAATCACACTGTCACCTCAGAATTCAACTGGAGAATTAAGTTATAGTGCAATATAAACATTTTGAAATCTTCTGTTTTCTCTCAACGACAATAAACCATTTACATAATTTTCATGGATCCACCACAAGGCAAAAAGAAATAAAATGCAGTATCATCTGCTCCTAAACTCATTTTAACTTGTCTTAAAACTGAAAACAACCTGTCACATCACAGTCTAACAGGCAAGGGTTAAACATTTAAGTGCAAGACAAAGATCTGGAAATCTGTACATTTCTCCCAATTAGACAAGACAAAAATAAATGCAAAATAATCTGGCAAAATATACAATTTTCATCCTCAATATTGGGGAAGAGCATGTTTAAATTTGATTTGCTTGATTTCATTTGAAAAACACATTTTACACCGGAATTTTTCTGCACTTTGAATGTGCAAACTGGTTTAAGAGAGAAAGTGCAGAGTGCCGTGTCTGTGGTACAAGGGCTGCTTGCTAGGGGTGGGCGATACTGTGAAATTGGCTACCGATCTGATACCAAGTACATGCATGGCCAGTATTGCCGATATCGATACCGATACCAATACTTTTAGAAGCATTCTCTTGAATTTACATTTACTTTCCTGTGGATGAAATGTCATGATTTATCAGATGAATGCATCATAAATTTGCTAAATCTGAATACATTTTCATGACCACTAAAATATTTTGTTATTTGTGCTCTTAATGTGCTTATAGGCCAATTAATCATGTAGATGTTAAAACACGGGACATAATTTAAACCAAATAAATATACATGTTTAGTTATGTATTCCTGTAATAGAATTTGCAAGCATGAACTTTGCACCAAATAATTATCGGTAAATGCTAACAGTAACAGATTAACAGAACAGAAAACGGATATATAACAAAACAATTTGTCCCTATCCTAGAACTACTCTCCTTACTTTAAAAAAAAACAAAGTGCACAAAATTATTAATGAGGAACAAAGCTTTTAAAACTGCTTTTCCCTTTTCGTTCAGTGTTTAGACACAATAATATTACGAATTAAATTGCCCTTTCATTACATTTTTAAGTTAATTTATAAACAAAGTGCACACAACTCTTTGAGAAACAAAGTCAATAAAGTGTTTAAATAATAAAGTACTTTAATATTTGGCTTTTTACCCCCAAAAACCCACTGCCACACATCGCAGTCCGTAATGTTAGGATCGATCCTTTTCGATACAGCCTCAGCATCGGAAGTATCGATATTTCAGGATCGATCCGCCCACCCCTCTCGCAGACTCGGCGAGTGGTTCAGATTGCGGTGAGAGTCGAGACCCATCACCGCTTCCCTCAATGGTCGCACTCTCAGCAGAATCCGGGCCGTTGGTTGAAGATGCTGCCGGGGGTGTGAACATTAGCTAGCACCGGCAGTGAAGAAATGTCCTGGCAAGCAGAGCTGTCCTCGTTGACGGATACTGCCTTAGCTGAACAGTTGCTAACGTTTACTAGTGTGAAGAAATTCCCTATTTTCGGTATATATTTGAATTACCTTCTGCGTTCCTGATATCCTTCTGCTTTTTTTCCTGTTAAGCACTCCCATTTAGCTTCTCCATGTTTGCATTTTTTGAGTTGTGTTTTGTTGCGGTGCTTGCCATCACGCGACCGGATCAGAGCATGGTTATTGGAGTCACCGCCCTGGGCCCTTTAGAGGTTGTGGGCCCCTGGGCAATTGCCCAGTTGCCCATATAAGGTCAGCCTTGTGTGTACTGAGGCATGATGTTTGTCACTGTGAACGAACAACCACACAGAGGTCTTTCTCAGCCCAAATTCATCCCTAAACACATCCAGAATACTCCCCACAGCATAAAAACAAAGAGCCGCCATGCATCAGCTAATTTACTGGGGCTGAAGGAGTAGCTCCTTCGAGTTTGTTACGACAAAGTTGGGCCAACAAGATGCAAGAGCTGCAGAATTGGCTCCCGTGGCAGGCTAAATTTGTGTAGAATTTTCTCTTCTGACATGGAAGCATGGGGACTAAAATGTTCTCTAATGAAATTGTGCAAATACACTAATTAACTGGCTCCACGGACGGCGCCGTTTTTAATTTAAGACAACTATTCGCTGTCTCGCAGCCATTATTTGATCATACTCCACATACGTAATAATAGGCTGTCCTTAAAAACACTAACGAGCTTCAGTGTATGTCAATTTTATTCATGAAAACATTTCAATAGCCTACAGTGAGTGTATTAAACCAGAGTATTTTATTTGTAAAATTAAAACTAAGTTAAAGTAAAAATGTAAATTAAATACAAAATATAATTTTCTATTAAATTATTCGATTAAATTTTATATGTGAAATTAAACCGCGATGTAGAAAAGCTTATTGCATAGAGGTATGAACCATCAAAGGCGATACAGTATAGCTAAGAGCAGTCCAGACCAACCATACGAAAGTATGACTTACAGAAGGTATACTATAAACAATAAGAAGGTTTCGGGAAACACGTATCAACAAGAAGGTACATATTAGATTAGATTAGATTAGATTCAACTTTATTGTCATTACACATATACAAGTACAGTGTAACGAAATGTAGTTTAGGTCTAACCAGAAGTGCAATTAGCAAGTGCAGATATACAGTGTGAATAAATACAGAATACAATTTTAGGGAAATACTATACAAATGTTGTACGAAAAATATGACAGTCGGTATGTACTATGAACAATATATTGAAGGCTATATACTGTGAACATTAATGTACAGGTGGTTATGAACAGATAACAATATAGACAATACAATAGTGCAAGTGACTTGAGTGTGCATTAATTACAGACATTAGCTATTAAAGTTACAGTGCAGTAGATGAGTTAATGCGGTTATTAAAGATACAGTGCAGTACATGAGTTAATGCAGTTGTTGAAGTTATAGTGCAATGCATGAGTAGATGCAGATAATACCGTTACAGTGCAGTAGATGAGTTAGTGCAGTTATTGAAGTTACAGTGCAGTATATGCGTTAATGCGGTTATTAAGGTTACAGTGCAGTAGATGAGTTAATGCAGTTATTGAAGTTACAGTGCAATAGATGAGTGGATGCAGTTAGTTATGCAATAAATGCAATAGATGAGTTACAGTGCAGTAGATGAGTTAATTCAGTTATGGAAGTAGTTTATTAGTGCAAATGAGCATTCAGTGTAATATTCCTGGTGTGCAAGTGAGCAGTATAGAGTGGAAATGATGCTATGTGTGTGTAAACAGTCCGGTAGAGCAGATAACATGAAGTACTGGTGTGTACAGTTCAGTCATGGATGCAGCCCTGTTATGCAAAGTAAACAATATAGTAGCAGCGTTAAAGTTATGAGGGTAAGTGGAATCAGTGGGGAGCAGAGTTCAATAATGAAACAGCTCTGGGAAAAAAGCTGTTTCCTAGTCTGCTGGTTCTTGTCCGGAGGCACCTGTAGCGCCTACCGGAAGGCAGGAGAGTAAACAGTCTATGAGCGGGGTGAGAGGAGTCCTCGAGAATGCTGCGAGCTCGACGCAGACAGCGTTTCCCCTGGATGTCCTCAATGGAAGGGAGTGTAGTCCCTGTGATGCGCTGGGCTGTTTTCACCACCCGCTGCAGTGCCTTGCGCTCAGCAACAGAACAGTTCCCGTACCAGGCTGTGACACAGTTGGTCAGGATGCTCTCTATCGTGCAGCGATAGAAGTTCACCAGGATAGTTGAAGACAGTTGGTTCTTCTTCAGTGTCCTCAGAAAGAAGAGACGCTGGTGAGCCTTCTTGACGAGGCATGAGGTGTTGGTGGTCCAGGACAGGTCCTCCGAAATATGGGTCCCCAGGAACTTAAAACTGGAAACACGTTCAACAGCCATCCCGTTAATGTGGATGGGGTCGTGTGTGCCTCCTTTCGCCTTCCTGAAGTCCACGATGATCTCCTTTGTCTTGGAGGTGTTAAGGAGCAGGTTGTTGTCTGAGCACCATATGGCCAGGTGCCGTACCTCCTCCCTGTAAGCAGTCTCATCGTTGTTGCTGATGAGACCAATCACTGTTGTATCGTCTGCGAACTTGATGAAGGAGTTAGATCCATTCACAGGCCTGCAGTCGAGTGTGAAAAGGGAGTAGAGAAAGGGGCTCAGTACGCAGCCCTGTGGTACACCAGTGTTGAGGGTGATGGTGGTTGAGCAGATGTGTCCTAACCTAACAAGCTGAGGCCTGTTCGTCAGGAAATCCATAATCCAGTTGCAGGTTGAGTTGTTAATGCCTAGGTTTCCAAGTTTGATGATTAGCTTGGAAGGGATGACGGTATTGAATGCAGAGCTAAAGTCTACAAACAGCATGCGTGCATAAGTGTCCTTATTATCCAGATGTGTGAGCACGGAGTGCAGCGCCATTGACACTGCATCATCTACGCTCCTATTGCTGCGGTAGGCAAATTGGTATGGGTCCAGTGTGGATGGTAGAGAGTCTTTTAGGTGTGACAAGACCAGCCGCTCGAAGCACTTCATAACAATGGGTGTGAGTGCTACAGGGCGGTAGTCATTCAGACATGTCGGGCTGGAATGTTTTGGAATTGGAACAATGGAGGTGGATTTGAAACATGCTGGAACAACTGCTTGGGCGAGGGACAGGTTGAAGATATCCGTGAAGACCCCAGCGAGCTGCTCCGCACATGCCCGGAGTACGCGACCAGGGATGCCATCAGGGCCAGCAGCCTTACGTGCGTTTATCCGGCTTAGTGCAGTGTAAACATCTGTGGAGTTTAGTGTGATGATTGGGTGGTCAGTAGAAGGTGTGAGCCTGGTGGCGGGTTCCTTATTGTCTATCTCAACGCGTGCATAAAAGTCATTAAGCTCGTTCAGAAAGGCAGCATCTGTGGCTATGGGGATGGAGTGGTTGGGTTTGTAGTCACTAATGGCCTGGATGCCCTGCCACATGCGTCGAGGGTCAGAGTTGATAAAATGCTCCTCTAGCTTCAACTTGTAGCAGTGCTTGGCCTTTCTGATGCCCCTCTTCAGATTTGCCCTGGAAGTACTATAGGCCTGTGCATCACCTGATCTGAAGGCGGTGTTGCGTGCTTTCAACAGGAGGCGCACTTCCTTGTTCATCCATGGCTTCTGATTAGGGTATATGGTGATCTGCTTCTGAGTTGTGACACTATCAATGGTGGTATTGATGTAGTCCAATACAGAAGAGGTGTAGCTGTCTATGTCCATGTGAGAGCCACTGGTGGCCTGAGAAGCAAACATACTCCAGTCTGTGTGTAGAAACCTTTCCTGGAGTGTGAAGTCTGCCCCCGCAGGCCACACCTTGATGGTCTTCACTGATGGCTTCACACGATTAATGAGAGGTGAGTACTTGGGGGTGAGGAACAAAGAAAGGTGATCAGATTGACCCAGGTGGGGGAGGGGTGTCGCGGCGTAAGCTTCAGCCATGTTTGTGTAGACATGATCCAAAGTTTTGTTTCCTCTTGTGTGGCAGGAAACATGCTGGTGAAATTTAGGGAGCACTGTCTTTAAGTTAGAGTGATTAAAATCTCCCGCAACAATAAATGCAGCCTCCGGGTGAGCAGTCTGTTGTTTACTGATGGCTGCATGAAGTTCTTTCATAGCAAGCTTGGCATCAGCATCCGGTGGAATATAAGCTGCCGTTATAATGGTGGAAGTGAATTCCCGTGGCAGATAAAACGGTCTACATTTAACCATGAGAAACTCAAGGTTAGCCGAGCAGTGTCTCCCGACAATAACAGAGTTCGTGCACCAAGCTTTATTGACATAAATGCACAGTCCACCTCCTCTTGTCTTACCGGATTCCTCTGCCGTTCTATCCGCCCGGTGTGTGTTGTAGCCCGCTAACTCAATAGCGTTGTCCGGTATGCCGCTGTGTAGCCATGTTTCCGTGAAGATTATGACATTGCAGTTTAAAAGTCTTTTGTTGTTGATGATGCGGAGTCGAATCTCATCCATTTTGTTCACTAATGATCGTACATTAGCAAGGAAAATGCTGGGTAAAGAGAGCCGGTGTGGTGTTAGCTTTAGCTTAGCTCTTAGCCCTCCGCGCGTTCCCCGCCTTTGTTTACGATCTCGACGCCGCCGACGAGCACTTCCGCCCGGCCGTGTGGGGTGCGTAGCATCGGATGTTTTGATGATCTCAGGGACAAGTTGAATGTTGCTGATATAACTTCCGGGAATGCGCAAACCGATATCCAAAAGCTCCTGCCGGGTGTACGATGTGAAGGCACAACTGTTCTGTACAAACAGGCCCGAGATGAGCAAGAAAAACACTATATAATTGCTAAAACTGGAGAGACGCTGAGCCTCGCGATGTTCACGCGCCGCCATCTTGGTCTATATTACGGTATAACTTAAGTACGACGTAGTGTTAAGTAGGTTTCGGGAAACTCAGCCCAAGACATTAAAACTATAATGGCATGCATTTTTTAGAAATAATTATCAGAAGGAAGAAAGCATTTCTTAGTGGCTTCGCAATGGAGTTATCAAAACAATTCATACCAATGGATTACAGATAAAGCAAACTTGTAGAACTTAGATGTAAGAGGATCAAATGAGTGAATCATTCTGCACAAACAGGTTTTGGTCTTACAGGCAAAGATTCTTCTTTGACGCAAAATGCATTTGATACATAGCATTAGATTCAATTATTTCATCTTCAGAAGATTTTGCTCCAAGAAAGTTACTAATATTTAAAAAAACTTTAGGTACAAGAAGGTATGGCCATTACCCAATCAACTTTCTTTCTCTTATTTGGAACTACGTGTCCTGGACATGTAAACAAAATAGACCACGAACTTGTGCAGCCAGGCAGTCTAAAACTTAATGGGTTCTCATGATCTCTCTTAAAGGGTCAATATGAGAGGCAGATATACAAAGCCTAACAGATGATAAACAAATGCACTTAAACTTGCAGCATAGTGTTACACCATCAATGTACGCAATAACCTTGCTTAGTTAAAAATGTAAGGTATTTCTTTGTTTTAATGAAAATGCCCTGTTTTTATATAAAAAAAGAAATTCAAAGGAAAACTACAAGGGATGAGTTGACACACAGTATAGAGAAGAAGATGTACAGCACACACAACGGCACATACAGTGATTGATTTATCTTTTGTTTTGTTCTTCCAATGAACTGGGTAATATTAAGAGAAATTAAGAGAAAGCTTCAGGCCTACTTTTTCAAAGCCAGCTGCACATGACGTGGTTGCGTGTATATTTCCCCCACATGCTCAAGGCTCATCTCCACAACATTACAAAGATAAATGAGCGCATAGGCACTTATGGTGTCTGTGACTCTTTGTGTACACAGTGAGCACAGAGCACGCTAACAGCGAGATAAATGTTGATGTTGACACTTTGTTGCTACATTTGCACTTCAGAGAGCCCCAATTAAATGTGTATAAATTTCACTGCTGTAGGCCCAAGCATCAGTGAATGTAAAATTATATAAGTGAATTTCTTATGTCTTGTAAAACCCACCAAACTAGGGTAGACCACAACGTTTGGAATTTAGCCTTATTAGGCTACATTAATCTAAATGTAGATTTATGATTCTGCCGGTGGCTGCTAATCTTCCATACCACCTCAGCACACAAGGAGAAATAATTGCCTGATGTCAGTTGGCAGCGACACAAAATATATTGAAGTATGGTGACTCCCACGTGTAAAATAAAAAAAGGATTGTAAACAACTATGAAAAAATTCCTAGATTACACAGTGTAACAGAAGTTACACAGAAGAAAAATAAGCTCGTTCAATCACCATTGGATTTCCTCTGAAAAGGATGATGGCCGTGTGGACTTAAGGGAGCAAATTGATATTTTATTCCCATCATTGCTTATTTGTAAAATTCAGCTGGGACGTGCCCATGCGTAAATATTCAGGACATTTTCAGGAAACGCTGCCATTTGGACTTCATTTGAGTGCCAATGATGTTATCAAAAGTATACAAAACTTGGGAAACAGGTCCCATTATATTATATATATACACATATATATATATTATAATTTTATTTTAGACTTTAGCACTCTGAAATCCCTACAGCTGGAGTAAAAACAGTATTTTTTATTTGATTCTTATAAGAAAATCAGCCAATTTATCATTTTACCATAATTTACTCATAGTGGGTATCAGGATTGTGTAAGGCAGAACCCAAATGCAGGCAGGTGGAGGTAACAACAATACTTTATTTAAATAAAAGCATAACAAAACCCACGATGGGGCAAAACAGAGACTCGTACTCACAAAACAGAAAATAAATAATAAGTCCAGAACACAAAATCCAGAGACGGGATTCTCAGGCAGGAAACACATCCAATGCGGAGAACTGGAAAAAGGTAAATCCACAAAACCTCAGGAAGGTTAACTCGGGGCAAGACTCGAAAAGACAATACAAGAAATATAGCTTCAGCGCTAGTTCTGCCAGGAAGACTCAATCCTGCATCACTCACTACCAATCAACACCCAACCAATCACCTTCCAACATGAAACATAAAAGATCGCCACTTACCCCTTTCTACGTCCGCAGTCGAAGCAACAGTGATTCGCCCCCATCCTCCCCACCACCACCAGGAGGTCCCTGTCAATATAACCCCAGGGGGGTTGGCTACGCCCCCACCTTGCCATCTTAAGGCGGGAAGTGGAGGACTTCTTGGCCCTCTGGGTGCGAGCCATGGACAGGGCCTACTTCAAAGAAACCCAATAATCATCTTTATTATAACCATATATATTCTGTCTATCAGCTGTCTAATAAATGTCAAATACTCAACTTTTGCCTTCCGAGTCTTTCTGGCAGAACTTGATGCAATGACTCACAAACGTAACACAAACACAGTAACATTTACAATGAACCGGCGAGGAGTGAGGGAAAACAGAGGGGATAAATAGGGACCAGATAACGAGGGGAGATAACACAGCGAAGGAGACGGGCAGGTGACAATACTAAACAATAAAGGGAGACAGGTGACACATATGAAACACTAACGGAAAAAAAAAAGGGGGCGGAGCTACACGGACGACAGGAGGAAACGCGGCGAATTATCAAAACATACCGCCAGGTGTCTCCACATATAACAAAACACAACCAAGACATGGTACTTTCAAGGTCCCGTCCACAAAGCATGCAAACTCGAAACATGAATGACGGAACCCTGACACTGGGAAAACACATATTGTACTATGATTCTGGTCTTTTTAGCAGATATTGTTCACATTTTCATTAATAACTACAAAGAAAAACAACTTAGCATTATCTGTGTTGTTGCAGGAGAAAGTTGTTGCTTCATTCTCTGGTAGCAAAAGTCTAGCCATTGGCTACCATACATTCAGAAGAATGCCATACTAAGAGTTTTGCAAGTTATTCCCTAAAACAGTCATTCTCAAACTGGGGGCCGTGGTTCCCTGGGGGAGCCCAAGATTGATACAGGGAGGCCAGAGATTGTGCCATCTTATGAAATATAGAAATTGATCATAAATTCTATGCAATTAAACATCAGAAAAATAAGCAACCAAAAGAATGAATGTTCCAATAAGTCTTTATTTGGGGGCCTCAATGCGATGCACCCTATACAAAGGGGGCCTTATTGCAACGAAAACGTTTGAGAACCACTCCCTGGAATGATAATGATAATTCTGACTTAATGTTGTGTAAGAACAGCTTGATAGAAAAAGGGAAACTATTCACGAGAATCGCTCAGCAATGCCATGAATTTTGAATGCGATTTATTGCACACACATGGGTTTAATTAACATAGTTGTACATCAGCCAATACACGGGACACAAGTGCGTCATCATGTACAATGTCACCCATCATCCTGTATGTACATATGAGCAAAAAAAAGAAAGGAAGTGAAAGTGAAAAAATATGCTCATATCTTGTTCCCCTTCAGTCGGTCTCTCGACATTGTGTAGAGAGACAGACTGGGGTTTGATCTTGAGAACCTATGATCCGAGATAAATTTAAAATTCCAATGGGTTTGGCGAATGGACCGCGCACGCCAGACTCCGCCCCGTAAATATGGGTATAAAAGGAAGATGGCGGTGGTCATTCACTCATCCTTTGTTCTTCGGAACCTTATCGCCGTATGGTGTGGAGTTCATCTCTTCGAGAATTCTCTTCCTGCTGGATATACGAAGCGGAACAGCGGACTTCTCGCTTCGGACGGCGGATTCCCCTTCGGCGAGTGAACTCTTTCCAGCCGGCGGCGGACTTCCCTTCGGAGAGCGGACTTCCCCTGGGCGACTCGGCAGCGAGCTGCAGATATTTCTTAAAGAGCAAATTTCCTCCCACAGTTCCCACACTCATCGAGGAGGTGGGACAGACACAGCCGTGAGTGTTGGGTTCCGGCACGCTTGGGCGGCCGTTGAGGATAAGTTCTGACAGTACTGCGGGCGGTCCACGATTCAGATGTTGCGTCACGGGCGGCTGTGTTCCCACGGAAATCAGCCGCCACCTCGTCTACCAAGGCTCCCTTCAAGGACATACAAGCTCCTAGACACTTGTGTCGAGGACTTATGCTGTGGGTTAAGCTTCTGCCCTCCACCCTATAGCGTTCAATCGGGGCCGGAATGCTATGCCGACCCACGATAATGCTATGCCGGTCGGACGATATTCATGATAGTGGTCCAAGGAAACATCTGTGGCTCAATCTTGCGTGATGACACTCAGAAGGTCCACCTTCTAGGTAATCTCGCAAGCAGGGCTGTATGGTGACACCGTGGAGATTCTCCGTGGAGAAGAAGCAGACTACTCTGATGCCTCCCTGCGGGGTGGGGTGCAGTGTGTAACCGGCACGCAGTATCGGGTCAGTGGAAGGGTTCCCATCTGCCTAGAGTTTTTGACTGTCCTTCTGGCACAAAGGAGGCTGAAGCCCCTAGTGCAGGACAAACATGTGCTAGTCCGGTTGGACAGCACAACTGCCGTACATCAATCATCAGGGCGGCATCTGCTCACGGAAGATGTCACAACACGCCCGATGCCTCCTCCTATGGAGTTAGCAGGTGATCAAATCCCTGCGGGCCATGCCTATCCCTGGCAACCTGAACCAGAAAGCCGTTGCGCTCTCTCGTCAGGGAACGCCCCGCGGAGAGTGGCGACTCCATCCTTGCGCAGTCCAGCTCATAGGGGAGCGGTTCGGCCAGGTTCCACCCATTGCCCGCTTACGAAGTATAGGCATTCCATCCATCACTAAGCATTGGCATTCTGGTAACAGACCGGGCGGAGCAGTCTGTTGGAACCAAGTACATTACTGGTAGAGTTGCCCCTACTCAGGTGGACCCCTATACTAGGACTATTGCCCCATACTTAGTGACTCCCCTGTTGGGTAGTCCCGTATGTTGATTCACTCACTCCTGATTTCCTTGTTGGTGAATCTGTGACCTCCCCTCTGGTGGCACTCCCACCTGGGTTCTTTCTCCCCTGCTCGGGCGGCTATTTATTTGCATGTGCTCTCCCCAGTGGTGAGACCATGTCAGTGTCTCCACATGTACCTCCCATGTAACAGAATGTGGTCTCCATGACACACTTTCCAAGAGGAGAGCAGTGTTTTCCCCAGTGCTACGGCTCCGGACGGCGCCTCATTTTGAAGGTGAACACATCTGTCTGTGATGACTGTCAGTACAGGCTTCTCAGTACGTCCCCTACTGTTCGGCTGGAAGATTATATTTCGTTGTACCGCTCACTTGTGAATCACCAAGCAAGTCTGTGTCACTCAGCTTGAGGTCGTGATACGGCTCAGCGCCGTGGCGTGTAGAGATAGGTTCCCAGTCTGTCTCTCAACACAAGGTTGAGAGCCCGATTTGAAGGGGAATGATGATGGAACTAGAAGTTCTGTCTTCATGTCACAAGCGCTTTGCCGGTCCGCTGCAACCGGGAGATACCTCTCAGGTTCCTCAGCACAAAGGGTGAGTGAATGATCGCCTCCTTCTTACTTTTATACCCGTATGTACGGGGCGGAGAGTGCGCGGGCCATTTTCCAAGCCCATTGGCATTTTAAAATTATCTCGGAGATGATAGGTTCTCAAGATCAAACCCCAGTCTGTCTCTTAACACAACGTCTCGTTCCCTCCATCAGGGAACGAAGGTTTACAGACTTAACCGGGATGTTTTTATACCCTAAGAGTTTTACAAATATATGTGGCAACATTATGAAAAATGCTTGAAGCTGCCATAATTTATTCATGAAGGGGTTAAATCTTAATGAGAATTATGAGATTTTTAGTCCATCACAAGCATTCAAGATGAGTCAACTATAGGTTGTTATAAAATATGTATTATATGTCTCACACTTTTTTCAGTTGGAAATTACTACATAATGATATCCATTCCAAGGCACTTCAATGGTCCTTTAAGATTCTTACATTACCGCAAGTGTTTTCTTTTTTGGCCTTTTCACAGATTTAATTAGACAGTTTGCAGAATATAGAGAGGAAATAGTAGTGATAGTCTACAGTGTGAGCAGGAAAAGTGAAATTTGGCTTACACCACATGTATTCATTGATATTCACCAGAAACATTAGTAAAATCGCACAACCTACTGGCCTGACAATATAACAATAAAGACATAATCAATAAGATATGGTTTTTGGACTCCAGAACACATAGTGTATCTGAAGGATGATCATGGTTTCATCCTTTTAAAGGTTCATTTTAGAGTTCTATCATCATTATGCAAGTGTGTGATGGTGTTTCGCACGTTTGGTAAACACATTCCTTTTTTTGGGGGGGGGGCTCTTTTCAGCTCTCACCTTAAACTGTTTATGGCCAGCTGTAAATGGGTCAAAGTGTGTTTGGTGTTTTGGACATGTGGTATCTGGAAAATGCAAACACGTTGGATGCATAAATATTTTTGCCCACACAGTCCTTAAAATGCAGTGTGCGTGTGTTTTGATCTGAACCTTTTTAATTTTAACAGCACGAATCAATGTAGCATTCTAACAGAGCAAATTGTACTGTTTGTAATAAACTGTTAGGCCTTTAAATATGTTACAATGATAATGACGTAATTAAATTTACAGCGCCATATCAGCCAGAACAATATCTAAACAATGTTAAAATTTTGAATTATTATCAATACAGTATCTCTGTACACAGATGCACAGAATTGTGAGGACTGTGTGCTAAGTTTAAGTCATCTGTTTACATTCTCCAAGCAGAAGACAGCCTCAGTGGGCCTCCGGCAGACAGACCACCGCACACGTCCATTCCAAGTTGGAAAAACAAACAAGCCAATGGACATCCTGTCCAGCCTCAGTCAACATTATACTCCAGATCACCTGGGGGCACAGGTCCATCTTCCCTATACCTTGTCACATCCTGTAGAAGCCACATTGTGTCCAACACATTGTTTGGTGTGTGCCTTGTGCCATGTCGTTCAAAAGAGGCTATTTTGAGAAATACCCTAGTGGTTTGTATCCATACAATGGAAAACAAATGGGGTTCATGTTGTTTGGTTATCAACGGTGTTCAGAATATTTTCTTTTGTGTTCAGCAAAAAAACACAATTCACACAGGTTTGGATTTTTTGTAAGTAAAATTTTAAATGTTTGGGTGAATATATTAATATAATTTATTGAATATATTTAAGGGTATTTTCAGCTGCCTTACAATCAAATAAGTAAAAAACAAAACATGATTTGAATATAAGTTTGGCTTTGATGCTTCTCTTAAAGGTCTAGTCTGGAGGTTTTTTTGGAGTACCTATTGACAGAACTGCAATATAATATACCAAACTATATGTCTTACATTATGGAGCGTTATGTTTCTATTACCTAAGAATTAGTTATTTCTATACACCCCAGGTCCCATTGCATGGAATTTGTCATGTTGTTTCAACAGAAACCGTAAACGGACAAACTGCTATAGCGTGTTTCGTAAATAGGTTATCTCTTTCGGCAAAGAAGAAAAAACACGACGACCTCGTTGTCCTGTGAGAGCCGCCTAAGTGCTTGTGAAAAGAGGGGTGGAATGAGCTGTTGGTTGCAATTCGCAACCTCACCACTAGATGCTGATGACGATGACCACATTGCTCCTTTAAAATTCAATACAGCAACTGCTTTAAAATGGCTGGATGAATTTGAAACTGGCGTTTGTTCAAATGGGCACAGTTTGTCACATTGTAGAGATCTTGTTTTTGTGACTTTTATTTTGTATGATGTGTTTTACTTACATAGAGTTTTTTTTCACACAACAGCCTTTAGTGATAACACAAGTTTTTTAGAGGTCACAGTTTGGTTCATTTGTTTGGTATTTCATAACAACAGTTATAAAATCAATAGATTAACTGGGCATCATTAAGGTACATCCCGTTGAGACAAAATAAAATATAAATTGCATCACATTTTCTACTTCCTGTATACTGTATTGCGTAAACAAGTGGGCGTGATTACCTAATCCCATCTTGTTGAATGTACCTGCGCCAGACAAACCTAAATTCCATTCTGTGCCTGCCAAATTTATATAATAAATCCAAAGAGACAAATGTTTGAATAACAATGATGTCTTCACCTCCTGAATCAGTTGTAAACAGTAGTCACTGGTGCTCACGCCACTGAAGCAAATGTAGAGCGGTTCGAGCCCAACAATATAAAAAAGAGACGTACTAAGTAGTGGGAGGATGAAATCAGGATTAGATCAAGCAGACAAAAGTGAAAACCGCCTGATTCAGGCCAAATTCCTTGAATGAAGGGAAAGATAAATGCAGCCACACAGACCATTAAAGCTTTATAGGAGTCCTGAGGTGCTATGATTAGCGGTCTATGTCAGAAAAAGATGAAGTGAGCCAATCATAAGGAATTATCCTGCAGTGACACACCGCTCACCTCTCAATAATCCTGTTAGAAGGACATGCCCTCAAGTCCTTGAGGCCAGTGCGCTCTTCAAGGTCTCTGAGTTTCAATTGCTTTTCACAGCAAATGATACCCAAACAACATTATCTTATAGACATCGACTGAGATGGATTTCTTGCTGGATATATTGACAGTATATTTAATTGCTCACTGGCAGATTACTGTGAATTTGGTCTCTCTGTGTATGACGGCAATAGAGGAGAGGGTGGCCTATACTGATGGTTTGGAAATGATGAATTAATGAAGAAATTAATTCTTGGTTGGTGCGTTCATTGTAACTGAAATGTGGTATGTCTTAGGCAAGGTAGCTGATGGATCTTATATTTAGACTGACTCACACTTGTACTAAGCTCATCTAAACAACGTGCATGGAAAAGTCAGCATCATTAATTTCCAGCCAAGAAGACGGCTCCATGCTAAAGCCATACTGTAAAAGAGGTGTTCTCAGATAGAGAGATACTAAACTGGCCAAGACGTATCGTACGGGTGGATACAGGCTCATGCAGATGGCTTGCAATGGTTGTTTATAAAATCATGCTTATCTGAGTTTCAAAGACAGCTCCAAAAATTCTTGTAAGTTGAATTGGCAGCATCCATAAATCAGAGTTGTTTAGTCGTTGACGTCAAGGCATTTCTTACAAACTCCGTTTAGAAGCAATTTTATGACACATCATTTATCTTGGACAAATATGGAATTTCTCCATAAAATATTTTTTTTAGAGTTTGAGACAAGAGGTTTAACCCAAGATGCTATCAGGTCATCGTTGTAATTTCTAAAACAAGAGAGTTTGTGTGTTGGTGTGGCTAAAAAGATCAAGAATGTAGGAACTATTGCAAAGTTAAAAGAAACACATTTTTTGTTTCTGTTTTGCATCATATTTTACTTCAAAATTATAACTGCCACAAAATCCTTTGAGTCTTCTACATTGGCAGAAAATGTAAACTACATTTTACACTGTAGCCACATAAACAAAATAAATGAAAGTTGTTGCTACTGTGTTTGATGGAATCTGTAGTGCAATTGCTTATAAGGCAATGTCTTGCTGCATGCGTCTTTGTAAAGATTCTCCTTGACCCCAAGTGCATACTGAGACAAAACAGAAACCCTCCTCCACACAGGATAAAACAAAGTCCTAACTTTGTTCATACATATACAATATTCTTTGTAGATCCATGTCTGATGAATAGGTATAGAAGAAAATTTCATGGCACATAGCCTTGTACTGTATCTATTATAATTAAGGCTGAAATTAAAGCATGACAAATGTTTGACAAAGTGTCCACAAGATGACTTCTGTGATTTGTGAAGAGTTATGATCTCAAAAGGAACCTGTGGTAATAAAACACAATGTTGAACTTAATAGATGGGAAAATAACTTATACATTGGATGTTTCAACTTCTGGACTATTAAATGAAAATGATTTAAAATCAATAGTGTATACCTTTCTTTCATCTGCAGAATAAAAAGAAAGTATAAAGAATGTTAGTTTCGAATAACACTTGAACCTATCAACTTCCATTTTATGGACACAAAACCATTTATCTAGATATGTTCTTCTGTGTTTCACAGAAGAGATAAAGGGATATGCAGGTTTTTAAAAATATATATTTATATATAAATAATTTCTATTTAGATGAATTGGATATTTATTTTATTTTACATTCATGGATTTATTTATGGACTCTTCAATTTTAAATTCTCCTGCGTTTCTCAAGTGTGATTGATATAGCGCTAGAAGAGCACAAAAAGATCAAAATCAACACATCCCACATCTTTCCAAAAAATGCAAACCATGTATTTTACTATATAAACACTATAAATTCTATATCAACATTGGGCTGACTCCAAACCCATAGCTTTCAACAGAGTTTATCTCGTAGCATGACCAGATTTGGCCACGTGTGTCTTTTACTTGCTGAAAATGAAAATCATGTTATGACAACAGCAGTAGAAATGAAATGTGCAAAAGTCTTTGCTCTACTGAATCAAATGGTGCTGCAGCATGGAAATAGTGGACAGTGGTAGGACATCAAAGACAGATAACTCATCAAGGTCACACAGAGTGAGGGACTTACTCTCATTACATAATATCAAAATAGGTCTTCTGAGCAATATTTTGTCTTTACCAATAGGAATATCTATGGGTAGTGTAAATACTAAATGACAAAATAGAAAATACAGACCCGAATGAACTGAAAGTTGATTTCATTATTGTGACGAATCTGAACTGAACGAGATAAATAGCGAGTATGTTTTTTCCCTCTGTGAAATCATTGGGTCTAGGATGTTTAATTCAGTCTTAATGAACAGCAGACTGAATCTTTTTGGTTGATTGAAATGCTATCCAAGGCACAACAAGGATGTTGACCCTCTCTTGGCAAAATCAGAAAAGCCGAAAGATTTCCACTCCAGTGTGGAAGTAAGTTTACTGATTTTTTGGATAAATAGAACTTGTAATGTGTGCTGACAATGTAAATGTCATGATTTCTAATTCCATGTAGACAATCCGAAACATGTCGAAGAGTGCACAGTGTCTGTAAGTGCTTATTTGTGCTAAATTGCTTTTAAACTTTGATCCATTATTATTGTTATTTATGCATCGGCTATCAGATTTAGTAGTTTAGTGAAATACAATTAAACTGTGTACATTTATCATTTTTAAAACTGTGATATTTATATACTTGTGTGGATGTTATGAAGTTAAATGGATTTTAATGAACTCGTTCTTCATCACGTCACAGCTCGTCTCTTCCCAGAAAGCGACAAATTCTCTCTTAATTCTGGCACTTTTTTAATGTTTTTTTTTCACAATCTTTTTGTGAAACAGAATTTGGGTCGTTTTTGTCAGCCAGAAGCTACATCCTGGTTTGAGTTTGCCTTGCCACAAAAATTACCGTAGTTCAGTTAAGATTTTGGTCTGTTTTGGTTAGCCACAAAGTTAAAAGCATGAGACTGCCAAATAATAATATCAAATAATATGATACAATTATTACATTCATGAACACCCCTAGCAGGCACATCAAAACCAAGTTATATCAAATGAGGAATACAACAGCTCATTTTAAGAAGGGAAATATTTATACGATTATATATTATATAAGCATTTATATAATTAAAAACGATTTTATATTATATTTTTATATTATTTATATTGTTTTTTTTTTGTGACTGAATGGTATAGTTTGAGCATTTAGAGCCGACTGCTTCGCCTGCTTTTGATTCACGGATCCAGTAGTCGCAGTGCTTCATGAATTCGAGCAAGCCTAATGTCTTCAATAGCATCTGGCTGCAGACGAGATGCACTGTCAGACACATGGACTGTCAGCGGCGCATGCGCACTCGTCACATGCACTTTGAGCGGCGCATGCGCACTCGTCACATGCACTCTCAGCCACGCACTGGTCACATGCACACCCTTACGTATTTCACGAGGTGAACTGTAAGATTCTATTAATAAAATGTTAAGGTTACTGCTTTTTAAGAGTACCGTGAATACTGGTGGTTCGGGTCAAGGCCAGGTATTTATTATAATTATAGCTGAAATACATTAATGAACATCTACACTAATAATGAAAATACATTACTAAATAAAACCTTTTCTTGTACACGTATTCTTCCGGCCTAAAATTATAAACAAACACACATATATACATAAATGTCTCATTCTACAATAAACAGGTGCTTGTTAATCAATGGTTTAATAATAAAGTTGTATTATATAGACATACTATATATACATATATATATATAAAGAGCAGGACGGGTCATATGTGGCATTGTGAAAAAATGTAACATAAAATCATAACCCAAAACAAAAAATGGACAACCTTGTTCAATTTTGTACTCGACAAAAGACTCTAAGGTGCATTTTGTCCACCACATTCTCTAAAAATGTATGCATGTCCTGCATAAAAGTAAAAACAAACTTCAGAGGCTCTACACTATCATGTTCTATGACATGTCTGTAGTGAAGAACTGTTCCAAGGCCTCTGCAGCTTCATCACCCTCCATGCACATTATAAGTGGAAGCTGAACTGAGCCAAGAAGTTCCCCAGAGTTCTCCAAGCATCACTGACTGGCAGTTTTAAGATCCGTCATGACACGCTCCTCAGAAACAACAATGCAGAAGATGATAAATAAAAATATGCTGAACAATAATGGCCACAACCTCTCTAACAAAATCTACTTTTCGTGGACTGAACCACCTGCTTCTCCGATGCAAACTCACAGATGAAAAGATTGGTTGCATCTACCTAAAAAGCAAATATAACTTTTTGTTACCTTTACGACTACCTTTTTAAGGTTGCTGGTACTTTTCCTGAGGAGTTACCCTATATTTGATAGATTTCAACGTCATATTAAATAATTTTGAGAAACACATTGTCAAAAAAATAACTATATAGTGCAGGTCACCTACAAACTTTCCTGTGAGTTTACAAGCAACGCTACAAAATTAATTAAGATAACCTTAGTTCTTCAATAAATTACTGTGTGAAGAACAGGTATCGTTACCCAAGTATCATAGATGCGATATTTCTATTTTCTTGTTTATAAGGATTAAGTTCGTTTTCGAAAACATTGTCTTATATATTAAAACAACACTTTTACATCTATCTAATACTGTATGAATGAAATCAATATACTTACAACATTCGTCTGATAATGTTAAAGAACGTTTTCGATTACATTTGTAAAATAATTCATAATAACACTTTTACTTCGACTTAATCTTGTTCGAATTGAACATAGTTAACACAACACTTTCACTTCGACTTAATATTGTATGAGAATAAATAAATGGAATATTTAATAAATATACTTACAATTGGCCTGTTGGTGCATTTAATTCACAAACGTTTCTGACAGTTCGTTGGTTGGAGTGCGCGGCTGAGACGGCATGTGTCGGAGTGCGCATGCGCCGCTGACAGTGCATCTGGCCTGAGAGTGCATCTGGTCTGCAGACAGACCCTTCTCAATGTCTTTGCAGATACGAAGATGTAGTTTGCCATCCATCTTGGTAGTTGTAGTCGATTTGCAAATACAATGTTAAATGCGGCCTAGGAAAAGCACTTAATTTCCCAGAATGCTTCATCTCTATAGAAGAACCAGAAGTCCGTAATTCAAATTCTACCGCAATCTGCAATACAGTTCGGTAAATGGAAACTTTTATATAAATCTTAACTAACAGGTTTTGCTACCTACTCGATTGGCTTTTTTGTTCATATGCCCAAAAATAATTTCACAGTTTATCCATGATTGAGTTTTGTTTGTAGAAAACATTGTCAGATTTGTTGGCACTAAATAAGTGGATGTTGTGCTTGCAGTCTGGGTAAAGAGTGATGTTTGATTAAAATATTTAATTTTAAAAGCTATGTGTGTTTTGATTTTTGAAATCATGTCCTTGATAGAGTAAAATGAAAAAAAAGAACACGACAGCAGTGCATCTTGTGGAACAGCAGGCTCATGTCAAGTCAAAGACAGACTAACTGAGGCCACCAAAAAGGAAAACAAAGTAAGACAGTATATTAATTCATTCTTTAACATTTTTCTGACAGGTCATTGTACTTTTGTACAATTTGAACTGAATCTGTAACAATTTGAAAATTAGATGTTTCTAATTGGTCTTGTATGTACTGTAATTTGCCTAATATCAGTATTAGTTCCAAAAGCATGTTGTAGCAATTTGGCTTAATATTGACAAAAAAACCTGCAAGACCAGCTTTGACCATGCCTCCGGCACCAGCGTCTCCCCCTGGATATCCACTCACTTTATCCCCGGACTTTTAGTTACACTACACTTCCCAGAACTCTGTGCACTCACTCATCTTCACTGATCAGTCACACCTGTACCTCATCAGTCACACCTGCACCCAATCACCCACATGGCATGTAACCATCACTTGCACCATCAGTCTTTGTCTGGTCCCCTGACTTTCCTAGTTTATGTTGTTCCAAGTTTTGTGTCTGTTCCATGTACTCCTGGATATTATATGTTTCCCTTGGATTTCTGTTAATACCTCATGTGCCAAGTAAACCAGTATCACTTAACCCGTTGTTGGATCGTGTCTGTCCTCCTTGTATGTGGATTGTTGCAGAAGATCTGACCTAACTGATCACGATGTCAACAACTCCTTCACCACATGATTCCCTGGCTAACCTGGTACAACTTCTCCAAATACAGCTTCACCATCCACCAAGTCCCATGGCCGCCCCCTTCCGATTCTTTGGCTCAGCAGAGGAATGCAGCGGGTTTATTCAACAATGCTGTCTGTTTTTTGAGATGCAACCTCAGCTCTTTTCCACTGATTCTTCGAAGGTGGCGTATATCATGGCCCCGGACTGTGCAAAGAACATTTGGGAGGCTGGTGGACCTCTCAGTACCTCTCATGACACTTTCCTGTCACATTTTCGAGAAGTGTTTGGGCAATCTACTAACTTCTTGTCAATACAGGACCAACTGCTGCAGCTATGACAAGGTACCGACTCTGTAGCAGAATATGCTATCAACTTCCGGACTCTTGCTGCTAATAGTGGTTGGAATGAGCTGGCACTCATCTCCGTATTTCGCCAGGGTTTAACTACCATCATACGCATAGACCTTATAATCTTCGATGACGCCATAGGTTTGGAGAAACTCATCCAACACTTCCTACGTATTGCTCAAAGAAGAAGAGCATGCTCTCTCAGCGAAACCCACTGCATGTCATGTATTGCGGTAGCCCAGGGCATCTGATCGACGTGTGCACCGTCCGACCTCCACGACCCGCTGTGAGTACGATCTGTTCTCCAACGGTATCCATAGAACTCTTGCTCCTAAATGTCACAGTGATCTCCCCTCTGCATTCTGTTCAAGCACGGGCTCTCGTAGACTCCAGGGCGCTGGAAACTTCATCTCTCACTCTCTGTTGACTGTGTATACGCTGTATAAAAGGATCTTACGTGCCCTTCAGAACCAGAATATTTTGGCAAGACAATTGGGTCGTGGTAAGATCTGTCATCACTCTCCCGTAATAACTCTTAGGATCGGCCCCGATCAGGAAGAGATTGCGTTTTGGGTTCTGGAGGGCTCGTCGGTGGACATCGTCCTGGGATGCCCGTGGCTTCAAACTCATCAACCCAGCATAAACTGGAGGAAAGGAGAAATCCTGAACTAGGACGAAGTCCGCAATGACCACTGTGGGGTATCCCGGGCCCAGCTTCCGTCTGAGATCTCTAACCTTCCATTGAACTCTACCTCGATATAGGACGCCAGTAACGCAATTCCAAGTCACTTTCCTCCTTAATACCGGGCGTTCCAGGACTTATTCTCAAAGAAGTTAGCGGCTAAACTTCCTCCTCAGCGGGACTGCTCCATCGAGCTTCTACCTGGGGCCGTCACACCCAAGGAACGCGTATATCCCCTGTCTATCCTGGAGCAGAAGGCCATGGATGAATACATCTCCGAGGCGTTGGCGCAGAACTTCATCCTACCATCTATCTCCTGCCGCTCCTATCGGATCCTAAATCCCATACGAAGAAGTTTACTTACCCCCTTCCTCTGGTTCCTTCCACACTGGACCGTATTCGTAATGCTACCATCTTCGCTAAACTCAACCTCAGAAACGCATACAACCTCATCCGAGTCAAATCTGGAGACGAGTGGAAGACTGCCTTCATAACACCTGATGGCCACTATGAGTACCTCGTCATGCCATTTGGACTGGTTAATGCTCTGGCAGTTTTCCAGAATTTCATGAACGAGATCTTCAGAGACTTACTATAGAAATCCCACATCATCTGTATTGACGACATCCTCATCTAGTCCAATAACCCAACTAACCATATTCTCCACGTAACCCAAGTCCTTTAACGTCTCTGTCAATATAACCTGTTCCTCAAGTTGGAGAAATGTGAGTTCCACCATCCACTTTCTCAGCTATCACATTAGCTTCAACTCAGTCACCATGGACCAGAGGAAGGTGGATGCCGTTAAGAACTGGCCACAACCGACGACAGTACGCGAACTTCAAAGGTTCCTAGGATTTGCGAACTTCTAACGCCACTTTATAGCGAATTTCAGTTCCATAGCAAACCCCCTCACTTCCATGGTCAGCTCACGGTCCAAATATCTGTCCTGGAGCCCCGAAGCCCCTAGAGCACTGGAAACCCTCAAAGGAGCCTTTTGTACTGCACCAACACTCTGCCTTCCCAGCCTGGATCTTCCCTTCATCGTTGAAGTCGACGCATCCACATCGGGGTGGGTGCAGTTCTATCACAGCGGCAGGGGAGCCGGCCACGCCTTCATCCATGTGCCTACTTTTCTCGCAAGCTTTCCCCGGCGGAGCAAAATTACGACGTCGGCAATCGGGAGTTGATGGCCATTAAATTGGCTTTGGAGGAATGGAGGCATTGGTTGGAGGGGTCGAGGGAAGCCTTCTCAGTCATCACCGATCATCGCAACTTGGGAGTATATACAGGTAGCTAGGAGACTGAACCCTAGACAAGCCAGATGGGCATTATTCTTCAACCGTTTCAATTTTTCAGAAACCTACCGCCCAGGATCCAAGAATATAAAAACAGATGCTCTTTCACGTCAGTTTCCTACCCAACCTGAAACATCTCCTCCGGAAACTATACTTCCTCCAACCACCTTCCTCAGCCCCATCCTTTGGGAAATTGACCAGGAAATGCTCGCCAGCAATCAGCATGCTCCGCCGGGAGGTCCTCAGGGAAGAATCTTCGTCCCTCCTGAGTTCCGGGCTTCCCTCATGGACTCAGCTCATTCTGTTCCGGGATCTGGACACCCAGGCAGTCAGCGAACCCTCTCGCTTGTGGCCGCCCGTTACTGGTGGTAAGAAGTCTTTCTTGTGCACAGATGACTGATCTGGAGGTCAAAAAACGTTCCTAAACCTGGGTTTCATGTAATTGTTTTCATCGTTTACAGTGTTGTTTGTAACTTATTTGACTATTATATATTTGCATCTCTGTTAACATACTTTTTGTCTTTAATTTCTCTTATTTGTTTATTCAGTTTGTCTATTGGCTTCTATTATTATATTTTTATGCACTAAATATTTTACATTGTTTTAATTTAATCCTTAATATATGAATTTAGTGCTCAGTTTATTGTTGTTGTGTTTTTTGTATTGTATAACTATTTACAGTATGTGTTGATTTTAGTTTATTGTTTGACATTATTTGTTGCGCATTTTGCATTGTACTATTATGTTGCTGTATTTTTGGCTTTGTATCTGGGCAGTATAGTAAATATAAAATAACTTAGCCATTACTGTGAAATTACTGTACAGCCATAAAACAGAAAACTGTACTTAAACTGTACAATTATGGTAAATCGCTGCCAGTACTTTACTGTGGAATTACAGCACAACTGTTAAATGAAAAACGGCTGCAAACCTGTAAAATTACAGTTAATGGCTGGAACCACTACTGTCAGTACTTTACTGTGAAATTAGTGTACAGCCGTAAAACAGAAAACTGTACTTTAACTGTGCATTTGCGGTAAATTGCTGCCGGTACTTTACTGTGGAATAAGAGCACACCTATAAAATGAAAAAACTGTTGAAATCCTGTAAAATTACAGTAAATGTCTGGAACCACTGCTGCCAGTACTTTACTGTAAATTTACGGCAATATTTTTTACAGTGCATGTTGTTGTTGCACATACATTTTTCTGTATTATGTTTATTGTTAATATAGATTGCTTGATTATTTAAGGGATTTGCAGCATCATTCATTTTCATTTTAATGTGGGAGGGACAGTTAAAACTGTACATGTCCAGAACCTTACTCGAAAAATCACGAGTTTGTTCTGCAGAGCATCATATCAGACTAAGGAGAGCAACAATGCAACTGGTCCGCATTCTTTTGGGGAACTTGTTTGAAGCACACCACCAGCAGGCAACACGGTTCATTTCATTGATTTTAAACACATACGATAGCTTTGTCAGAGTTAACAATGCAGAAGTGGCGTGGTGTCAAATCATTGCTTTGCAGCTTTAACAACTTTGAACAAAAGTTCAGAAATATGAGAATGCACTTTATTTGCACAGAGCTCCATTCATGCTCTGAACTTATCGGAAGGGAGAAAGAGAATGCATTCTAAAATTACAGTCTTGAAAGAAGACATAGGTAGCCGAATTCATTTTTTTAACCTGTATTTTACATTTCGCACTGCATTTAATTTCCTTTTAGCATTAACGGAAATCTCCGTAAAATAAAGGAAAATGTAGACCTGGTAATGTTCTGCCAGTGGCTACTTTAACCGTTATTTTATGGGATTTTTTACAGTGTAGTCTACTTATTTGATTTGGGCACTACCGTTTTTTTATGCTGCAGTTGTAACGTTTCTTCTTTGTCTTTTACTGCCTGAATGTTGTTTTTGTCCGCACGCAGGTTAAAATTGGAATGCGCGGGAGCTTCAATGAGGCTGCGAACATGCGCAGCTGGGTTGTAAGGCCTAATATTTCTGTGCTTCACATTTTTAACAAAAAGTTGCCTGTGAGTAAACAGAAATTAGCGAACTCATTGCAGTTCCACCCCCAGTTGATGACTCAAACTACAATATTTTTCTCTCAGCAGAACATGAAGGAAAACCCCAGAGCAAGCAAATTTGTTTGTGTTCAGCAGATGGCAGCACAATGCAAAAAACTACACTTACACCATCAGGCTGCTTGACATTTTCTAAAGAAACTGTCAGTTGTATTTGCACTGGTGCTGATGTTATGCAGTTGCTAAGGTGAATTAGCATGTTGCAGTGTGGGTGCTATTGTTCTGTGCCTTTGTAAGCACCAAAAATACAGTAATAGCATGAAGCACTTATGTGTGTTTTTATATACACATTTGTATTCACACATTTAAAAAATGTTAATGTTGTTTACCCTGGATGATGATTACTCATGATAGGACAAGTAGTATAGAATATTAGTATTGTGCTGGAAAGCTATACAAACAACTCACAACAAGCATATTGTCATCCATAACAAGTCATATGTCATCAGAGAGAGTACACGTGTAATTAATGAACACACATTTTAACTGGCTTCAATTAACACCAATACCTTGTGATGTAATTGAATACCCCTGACTTGCTGAAGGGTAAAATGAAGGAATGAATTATGGTGCTGAGAGTGGAAAGCATGGGCGAGAGCTTTACTAGTCAGATTTCAGATCTCAATTCATTGTGTTTTGTCTGGGTCCTTGCTGCTTCTTAAATGGATTGTTCACCCATGAATTAGAAAATTCTGTCATCATTTATTTACCCTCATATCGTATGTAAAATGTATATGACTATTTCGTCTGTGGAACACAAAATAGGATATTTGGAGAAATTACCATGGTTTAATGTCCGTGCAGTATAGATGAATGGGGGCATCTTCTTTTGTGTTCTGCAGAGGATGGAAAGTCATACAGGTTTAGAATAAGGGTTAATTAAACAAAAATGAATTTTCTTTTGAGTGGTAAAATACTATATTACTAATATTCCTCTCAGTTACAATGGATATTCTACCCTTGATTGTAATTTTGAACCAACAACCTAGAAATAAGATATACATTCAGATAAGACAAAAGCAGACAACACAGATATTCAGTATTGTTAAATAATTCTCTCGGAGACAGGCGGTGAGAGTAATGTGAGCGTAAGCCAAATGACTAAATGTAAACTGTGATTTGTGATTAAAGATGTTAACTGTGTTTCGCTTGACCACAATTCTGCGACGACTACAGAGATTTCACACTTTCCACCAGATTCCAGGTTCCATGTGATGAATAGTCCCTGTGAGACTGATTGCTGAAGTGTCCTTGAACTTTATCCTAGTGACAGCCCCTGATTCCTTCAGATGGGATGAAAGAAACATGAGTGGGAAGAGATGGGCTGAGAGTGAATTTTGTGAGTGGCTCAACAGGACAAGCAGAAGAGACAGCCACCTTTACCAACACGTTTTACAAACTTGAATCAGAAGGGTTATTTTCATAAAAGAGCAATGGCTAGACACCAATGTGTTTTAAAAACTAAAAAATGTTTGGTCATTTTAAAGGGATAGTTCATTAAAAAAGAGAACAAATTCTGTCATCATTTACTCATCTTTGAATTGTTCCAAATCTGTATAAATTTCTTTGTTCCGATGAACACAGAAAGATATTTCAAAGAATGCTTTAACCAAACCAGTTCTTGGACCTCATTGACTACAAAAGAAGGAAAAATTACTTCATAATCTTAGGTTATGTTGAACACAAAAGGAGATATTTTGTAGAATGTGGGACGGCAAAGAGTTCTAGGGCACTTTTGACTACCTGCCACAGAACCACTAGGATTCCGTAACACTACCATTGTAATTTTTACTATACTATAGTAGTCAATGCTGACCAAGAACTGTTTAGTTACAAGCATTCGTCCAAATATCTTTCTATGTGTTCAAACAAACAAGGAAATGTATAATAGTTTGGAACAACTAGAGTCAGTAATTTATGACAGAATTTAGATTTTTGGATGAACTTTCCGTTTAAGACATGTTTTAAAAATTAAAATGTATATAAAAATATGCATATAAAATAACATATAGTCCTAAAATGTAATCACAGTTTTGAATGCACATGAAGAGTCAACATTGACACACTCGTGAATAGAGTACAGCTCATTGCTGGAATAATTACATCTGAGACTACAGACAGGCTTTAGGGTAACATCACCCCTGTTAAATTTGTTATTTATCTGACTAGCTGAGCAGGAGCGTAAAGATGTTTCAACAATATGTTTCAATAGCACAGTTTTTATACAACCATGTCCATGTGTATCCATGTGTGTTATACAACACATGGATACAGTACATATTGATGAATGAGGGGTTCTCTCATTTGGGCTGAGCTCAGTACCAAGACAGTATCTAAATGTGTAAATATTTTTTTAGTATTATAAATATTGGAAATATAACTACTCTAGCCTATATAATTTTAGCTTGAGTTCAATTTACAATTAATTATATTCTGTGAAGTTGTGGTAGTTTTCACAGCTGGAGTCAGACTGGAGTTGTATAAATTATAGATAAGACTGATCCAGAAATGATGGGCCAGTGATCTGATCAATCAGAGGATGAATTTTGAGACTGAGGTTATGCATTTTGCATTTCTGCTTCAAAAGTATGGCACCTCGTATCGCATTCACTCTGTAGAGAGAGTGACTTCTGTTCATTCGTGACACGAATGGGACAGTTAATGGCTTTCCTGTAGCTCAGTGGTAAGAGCAAAGCTTTAAAAACGCAATGTTGTGGGCTCGATCACAGGGGACTGCACATACCTATGTAAAAATATATAGTTTTATGAAATGTAAGTCTGCCAAATGCATAAATGTAAACGTAAATGTAATGGTGCCAATGGTGATCCTGATGCACACAAAAAAAGAAGCAGCTTCTTTCAAATATTTATGTTAATAATAAATATCAGTGCCATCAGAATAACAAGTCTCTCTTTCTTTGGTCACAAATGAAAGATCTTATTGGATCTGAGTATCTCTTCATTTTTTTGGGCTTGGATCTGAGTATCTGAAAAGAAACTCGTGTGTCTATTATCAAGATACAAATGCTGTACAATCTCCAAATATAATGAAATATCCTTTACTTTATTATGATTTTTTAATATTAGGTCAGCTTTTTGCTATTCAAGCAGATTTAGAAAACCATGTTAGATATACATCCTGAGTCACTAAAGACACTGATTTATCACAGTGTTTGGGGAAGCATTAATACATTTAAAGGTTAATATTACATTTACTCACATGTTGTTAGATCCTTCTGAAAAAAGACTACTCTAAAAGCACCCTTATCTAACCTTGATTTATAACATTTATAAAAATACAGTAACTATAATGCCCTCAGTGCATTTGTTATGCTACTGCATATCATCAGTGCAGTGGCTCCTGCAATAAATTATGTCAGCAATTTTTTACTCGCAATCCACATGATGAAACATACCTGCCTAAAGCAGATATGATATTGATTGCCATAAGTCACAGTTATGGTCTCTCAGTACCATTCCCTGGTGGCTATTGGTCGGGAACACTGTGTTCTTGCTCACACAGTTATCCACAATTTAAGCAGCTGATGATGTTCTTTCAATCAAACCCAGTTCTGAGTTTTATTACAGCAGAAAAATTAATGCGAAAATTGCTTTAGATTTTTCTGTCCATTACAAAGAAAGCACAGCAAAGAGAAATGTATTGATTACACTTGACAATAAGATTGTATTTGTTAACAATTAGTTATTACACGGCTAGTTGGAATGCTTGAGGCCAGTCACGATATTTGCAGGTTCGTTATTCCCCAGGGAGAAACCAACCTTTCAAAACTAACAACACACTGTCACCCTGATGCAGCAAATCATTTTGACAGTTTTTTGACAAATTAATATAATATGTATTTTAAAAACATATTTGACATTATGTTTACAAATGATTAAGCCAAATTGTCTGTTTGTGACATTTGAACGTCGTTTCTTACCTTAAAACCGAAGGTAAACAGCTTTTCGAAGGTCTGCATTCGGTAAGAATGAGCTAATAAAATATATAAAATACTCAGTTCATGTCATTTGTTTTCTCATGTGGCAAGTAGCCTTGTGATAAGCGGGATAATGTATAAGCAGACGGCTGTTATCGCAAAGTAAGCCCATTCATTGTGATACAAGACCCTCCGCCTCGGGTTGGCTCCTGATCACACAACCGGCTGCCAGTATATTATCACTTACTTAATGCCAATAAACTAAAATGAATAAAGGTATTGCTCAGAGTTATGATAGTTATGATATTAGTTTTATTGATGTTTTAAATTGGCTTTTATTTTTGTCTATATGCTTTTGTCACTTTATAATGTATTGGTTTAATTTTATACTGGCATAAAATATTAATTATTATTTATTTTTATTTTATTTCTTGTTGATTATTTTATTCTTCGTGGTTTAAACTTATTTCAGTTTATTTTTGAGAAAATATTAAAAATAACTTTCCTTCAGTATTTCCAATAATTTTTAAGTCAATAATATATTTTATTTCAATGAACAGAAACCTTATCAAAGTTTTAACTTTAGTAAAGTAAAATAATCTTGGTTATGGTAACTCTTTACATATTCATTTTATCAAACTCTTAGAAGTTTTCTTTGTGAACATGCAATCAGCTTCCACATGCAAAACACCATCTGAAAGACAATGACAATTAACTTTCCCTCCAAAGTTGCCATCTCCTGATTGGGTCAGTCACGTTTAGATTGGATTCGACTTTATTGTCATTACACATATACAAGTACAGTGTAACGAAATGTAGTTTAGGTCTAACCAGAAGTGCAATTAGCAAGTGCAGGATATACAGTGTGAATAAATACAGAATACAATATTATGAAAATACTATACAATGGGCATGTACTATGAAAATACTTAACAGAAGGAATGTTTTAGGAAAATATGACAGTGGGTATGTACTATGAACAATATATACAGAAGGCTATATACTGTGAACATTAATGTACAGGTGGATATGAACAGATAACAATATAGACTATACAATTGTGCAAGTGACTTAAGTGTGCATTAATTACAGACATTAGCTATTAAAGTTGCAGTGCAATAGATGAGTTAATGCGGTTATTAAAGGTACGGTGCAGTATATGAGCTAATGCGGTTATTAAAGGTACGGTGCAGTATATGAGTTAATGCGGTTATTAAGGTTACAGTGCAGTAGATGAGTTAATGCAGTTATTGAAGTTATAGTTCAATAGATGAGTAGATGCAGTTAATAGAGTTACAGAGCAGTAGATAAGTTAGTGCAGTTATTGAAGATACCGTGCAGTAGATGAGTTAATGCAGTTATGAAAGTAGTCCATTTGTGCAAATGAGCATTCAGTATAATATTCCTGGTGTGCAAGTGAGCAGTGTAGAGTGCAAATGATACTATGGTGTGTAAACAGTCCGGTAGAGCAGATAACATGAAGTACTGGTGTGTACAGTTCAGTCATGCATGGCAGCCCTGTAGTGCAATGTAAACAATGTAATAGCAGCATTAAAGTTAAAGTTAAAGTTATGAGGGGAAGTAGAATCAGTGGGGAGCAGTGTTCATTAATCAAACAGCTCTGGGAAAAAGCTGCTATCTAGTCTGCTGGTTCTTGCCCGGAGGCACCTGAAGCGCCTACCGGATGGCTGGAGAATAAACAGTCTATGAGCGGGATGAGAGGTGTCCTTGAGAATGCTGCGAGCTCGACGCAGACAGCGTTTCTTCTGGATGTCCTCAATGGAAGGGAGTGTAGTCCCTGTGATGCGCTGGGCTGTTTTAACCACCCGCTGCAAGAAAGACGAGAGAGACGTCTGTAGGATGTGACATCCTTACAGTTTAAAAGAGACCACTAGAATAGTCTCTTCGTTGTTCTTTTTTTTGCGGGGGGGGTTTCGGTTCGCAGGGGTTTGTTCTTTCTCTCCACTCTTGCGTTTTGCATCTATAAATGATGGACGAGGAGAAAACTTCATCTTTGAATTTTGTGCCAGGCTGTGGCCTCGTCTTTCCAGATACAGATCCTCTGCATAAAACTGCTTCTCTGTGATTACTTCCAGCCAAGATCAACTGGAGCCTAAACAAACTGCATCAGGACACTTTCTTTCTTTTGATGGGCAAGACATGCAAAAATCATACTTAGTTTTATTAATGGATGCATAGAGCATCATTAATCATTTTAACAAAGGTGCTTTACAAGAAGAAACTGATGTTTTGTTCAGGCTATTGATCTTCTGAATATCATACATGTATACTGCCATAAATCCAAGAGGTCGCCACCCTGTTGGCGAAGGCGATCGAGTCCGTCCCTCTAGCCGAGAGGTTTTACAGCCCGTAGTTCATAATCCCCAAATAAGGCGGGGGGTTGCGCCTAGATCTGCGTACCCTGAACAGGCACCTGCACAAGCTGCCTTTCAGGATGCTCACGCAGAAGCGCATCCCGGTGCTACCAGATGTCACGATTGGTTCATGGCAATCGATCTGAAGGACGCTTACTTTCATGTATCAATTCTATCTCGTCATCGCCCGTTCCTACGGTTCGCTTTCAAGGGTCAGGCATATCAATGTCCTCCCTTTTGGTCTGTCCCTGTCCCCACATGTCTTTGCGAAGATCGTGGATTTCGCTCTCACTCCCCTCAGGGACAGAGGAGTGCGGGCACTAAACTATCTCAACGACTGGCTTATCTTGGCGCACTCTTGAGATCTGTTATTTACACACAGGGACTTTGTGCTCCGGCACCTTGATCGATTGGGACTACAGGTCAACTGATAAAAGAGCATACTTGCCCCTGTGCAAAGCATCCTCTTTCTCGGTATGGAACTCAACTCTGTCTCCATGATAGCGCGCCTGAACACAGCACGTGCTCAGCCAGTGTTGAACTGCCTGAAACATTTCAGGCCTGTTTCAAACCCAGTCAAAGTGATAGGTTCTCAAGGGCGAACCCCTTCTGTCGGCTCGACACAGCGTCTCGTTCCCTCCATCAGGGAACTGAGGTTACATACGTAACCAGGACGTTTTCAGACATGGTCTTAAAAGCGCTACCAATCAGACACAACTTTGATTTACCTTGGTTAAAAATCCAAAGCATGTGCATACATTACACCCTTATTCATCATCATCAGAATTTACCATGGATTTAAAATATACATTGTGCATGTCTCATGTCTGTCCAAGGGTATCATTCAACAATATGAATGAGATTAAAAGGAGTTTAAATCAGCATATGCTTCAGTATCTGTGGTCAGGAAGTCGTGACGGGAGCCGTGAGGCGGGGCCGGTGGCGTGATTGATAGTTGGAATCAGCTGTGCGCACACCGGTCCCGCATATCTCACGGAGGAGATTGGGAGCATAAGAGGACGAGCGACAGGGACTGCTGACATGAGAGGACCAGGCCTGGATTTTAGTTGTGGTTTGTATTATTTCGCCGGCAGTCGTCTGTGAGGGGCATATATTGATATCTACTTGGACTGGTCGATACAAAATATAATCATCACAAAGATGTAACATGCTTTCCCTTTTGAAGTACTGCTTATGGTTTTAATGCAAGCTGTGCCAGCTACTGATGTGATGCAATGGCTACAAGTACAAGATATGATGATTCAAAGTAAATTCATACGGTTCAGGGGACACAATTTAAAAGATCTGCCATTGTCTGCTGGGCTGGCATGGATCCAAAGGTTTAAACCAAGCTTTACATAACAACATATCGTATTAAGGCATTGAAAAAGACAATAATTCAATAATGTGTATAATGACTCATCAAATAAATCAGAATAATTCCAATATGGTTTAAGTCAAAGAAGTCCGGTATCAATTTAAAGTGTTTTTTATCACCAATTGATGTCTGTTTCTGAAACATTATTTAGCCAGTCCTCTGTAAACACAGTAGGTGATGGAGGTCATGGCCTTGTATGTCATTTGATGATATGTTATATCATATTTTCATCATACTATTATAGTTTTTTATTATTAGAAAGAAAGAAAGAAAGACGTTAAACAAGAATTTAAGTTGGACTGATGTTTTGCATTCTGGAAAAATTTGCATACATTCTAGTACATTTTTAATATGATGCATGAAAGAAGAGCAGCAGAAGACAAAAGCATGTGTGACTCCTCTCTCACATCTTTAGAAACGTGCTCAAGTTGAAAGAGAATGGCCTCATTATAGCATGCAGCAGGTTTGTTTGCACAATGACAAAGGTGTCAGTCTATATTGACTGCTGAACTCCATTGCTTTTTTAATCAATAACAATTTCACTAAAGTCGCATGTTTAATAGATTAGTCGCTTCAGAAGAAGCTATCTGTTGCATGTCTAAGCAGGCCTATCTGTTTTTGTCCTGCATGTGCTCTTCATCACTGACCTTTTAACATTTATTGTTGTAATGCTAAGACACACAGTTGAATCAAATGTGCTTCAATTATTCTAGTCGAATTAAACAACAAATAAAAGCATACTGCTATTTTATAACCAGCTTTATTTGATTGTATTTGATTTCACTTGTGATTTCCAAACATAATGTGTTTAAAGCTCAAAAGAGTTTTTAGTCAAAAGTCTAATTACACAAATGTTTGGATTCTAAACTATCTATAAATATATATGTATTATTTAAATATGTATGCATATAGCATACATTATGGTAAGAATCAACAATGAAAGTAGATTTTAAACAAAAGGTTGCTCTCTTAATACCAAACAACAGTCATTTTCCACAATGAAATGAGAAGCTGTCTGCTACAACATCAATCAAATAAAGAAAATTCAGTTTCTAATTATAGGCCAATTTATACACTGCACTGTTTACTGTAAAAAAATTTGATCATGATTGATGACAGACCATACCAATATGTTGTAGAAGCATTCTGGCAAGACAAAGTAGAAAGTCATATATCTACAAAAGTGTTCCAAGAGCTTGTGCAAGGAAAGAAATAAGGGAGAACATTTATGTTCAAATCTGCCCTGTTTAACTTTTTTCACCTGTTATACCGCACATCATTTTTAAAAAGTCAACTAAAATTTATATTACAACATAAAAATAAAATATTAAAGTTAAAACACAAAGCAGAAGACACACATGACTGTATACATACCGTGTGTATACTGTTTGTTGAACAGTATGTAAATCCACTCCAAAATCTGAATTTATAGTAATCTTTTTAAATATTTAAGGATCAATAACTTTCCAATATACTCCTGACTGATCTATTTCTTTCTCTTGCAAATGTTTCTACATTTCTCTATTTCTCAATATATCTGACTGGTTCCAAAATAATGTTGCCACTGTGGAATATTTAACAAAAGGTTATCAATGTTGCAAGAGGTCATTTTAACCTCGTTTAAAACTTTCTTTACGCCTGGATACTGGAATGTCCAAGGCTTTATTCTCCTAAACACAGGAAACAGAAAGCTTTTCTCATCTGTGCATTTTCTGATACTTTTAGAATAGCTTGTCTCCCAGGTGTGTTAACTGTGCCTCTCAAAAGCATTGTGAAGGCGGCACTCAATCCCAGCAGTGGACAGTTGATGTATTGGGACCAGGCTGACAAATTGAATTATTAATGCTTTTGAGTTAGTGCGTTCTGGTTAACTAGTAAAGGAGGTTTGGGGTCCTGCTATCTCTACACGTAACAAATAAGATGACTGAAGCTATGGGGAACATAAGCATTCCATCAACACACGAAGGCATTAGGGCAAATCCACTGCCTGAATCAGTAGATTTTTCTCCTTTACCTGAATGAAAAGTGTATTAGGATATCCATGCGCAACGCAGGGTGATGATGAAAATGGAGCTTGAAAAAAACTGTGAATGTTGTGCTGGGCCTTGTGTTGAGAGGAGACCTCTCTTTTTTTATATACTACACAGGTTTCATATTGCAAACAGTAAAACATTGAAAAACAGTAATAAACAATTCTGTGGAATTAACTCTTGGTAGAATGTGTTAATAGGGAGTGCAGACAGGCCATTCCTTAATTATTTTGCCGTCACTGCTTCAGAATCGGGTCGACCACTGACGTTTATGTTCTCTGTGAGCTGCTGCTAGCCTGCTACGACTCCTGACCCCGCCTGCCTCAATTGTGCCTGAGCGATCACCATAGTGATCCAATGCCATCGTCTATGACTGATCTGGGGATTATTTTGCACTGAAAAAAAATGGATAGCAAAACTCCCACATAAAGGCAGCAAACACAGCAAATCGTGGAGAGCATGTCTATGCAATTAGGTGAGTGGACTGAGGCAAAGAGCGAATTAATGGTGTCATACTGCATGACACAGTAATGCAATGGTGTATACACGGTTTGAGGCTCCAAAATGCATTTTTTTCCACATGCTGTGCATGTCTGTATCTTCACTTCGCCCTTCCTCTCTTAAACGCGCAGATTTTTCACTAAACTCATCGCTCTAAAAAGCGAGGTGTGCTATGATTGGTCGAATACAGCAAGCATGTGACGGAAATGTAATGCCTCATACCATATTTGGAACATCAGTTTCCAAAGTAATTGTACTGACAGGTACGTCCACCTTACTTGTGTATACATTTGGGCGGTCTTATGCAAATCATAAGATGTACAGACGAAGATTTGTGGGGGAGTGGTTACACGAGGAGTTTCAGGCAGGTCTGTGAGGGCATTAGATTAGATTCAATTTTATTGTCATTATGCAGAGTACAAGTACAGAGCTAATGAAATGCAGTTAGCATCTAACCAGAAGTGCAAGAGTATAGTGTTATATATACATAAAAGTGCAGAGTAAGTGAAGCTAAGAATTACAGATTGTACAGTGTTGAGCAGAGTATATACAGAGTATAAATAGGAGTGCAATGCAGAGATTGTATAAACATTATGAACAGAGCAATGTAGGATTATAAATACACATTATGAAAAGCAGCAACGTGAGAACAGTGGTAATACAGTAGGTACATTAATTGCTTTTAGCTAGATTGCATCTTTTATTCCGACACTTATATTTTTGAAATTTTACGTGTCTAATACTTGCATGTGCAACTTATAACACCCCAAAGACACAGATAAACACGTATTTGCACAATGTGACCTCTTCAACACTGTGGCGAGGCACAGATCGGAGATCAGCGTTGCCTGGGAAACGGCTAAGGCACTGCAGGTACTCCTGTAAAGAAAATGGAAGTTTTTGAAGGGAAAGACACAGACCAACAACTGCCATCCCACATAACGGAACGGAAGAGGAGGAGCTTCCCCGAACTGGACGACAACGAAACCTCAGAGAAAATGTGTGCGTATAAACAGGACGAAGCCTTGAAAAAGGAAGGGAAAATTACGAGGCTGTATAAAAGCCACGTGCTCTCAGCACTCTGGGTCCCGTATCTGGCCGCACCCACCGCCTTATTGACCCCCAGAGCAGGAGAGTGGAGGAACAGCGAGGGAGACAGATAGAAGGCACCCCAACACGAGCAAGGACTGGCGAGTTTTTAAAGAGCAAGCACCCCAGACAGTTATGTTGGACTAGTGTTTAATGCCGTCTAATAAATTCCCCGCTGGGGTTGTTTGTACCGCTATCTTGTGTGTGTGTCGTGTCTCTCACCCGTCACAAACACAAAAATAATGGTATGATTATCTATACAATTTACTGTCAGGAAATAATGTTTTATTTGGACTTGCAAATCTAAATTAGGGTCCTTGCATAAAATTATCATCTAATAACAATAATCATCCCCCAATGAACTGTTTAAGTTGACTGAGGTACATTTTCTGATTTATGTTTAAATGTTTAAATACAACACATTTTGCTGAAGGCATTGAGTTTTGGTGGGTGATTGGCATACAATAGAAATAACATTTTGATCATGCATTACTAGTGTTGATCAGCTAGGACTTTGTTCATTCTTGTTTATCCATGATTTCAAATAAGAATACTCTAATTGCTTTTTAGTGCAAACCATTAGCCCAGTTTACGCAAATTATCTACTTGAGCACTAGTTAAAGCTCAAATCATGCAAAATAACAAACTGAGTTGAAATCATTTACTGACAGCTTGGTCCCCCCAGTTTAAAAATACCATTTGCATACCTGAGTATAGTAACTAAACTTTCAGATCTACTAATGTGATTGAACTGGGATAACAAAATGGAAGCAACTAATTTGTTAAAAGGATGTAATTATGTCACTCGCCTCAGGTCTGAATCTGATCCACATAGAAGGGACAAATTGGGACAAGTGCTTAACCTTATTTAATTTTTTCTAAACTTTAAACTATTTGATTGAACATAAAATTAAGGGATCAAAATAGATTTCAATTTGGCACCATATTTTAAATACTTATTTACCTAATACTGATTTCTTTAAACTACTATAAATAAATTGTTAATCTATATTTTTAGTAATTTTGTTATTATAATTTTCTTATGTATTTGATCACTTTTATAATGCTGTATAATTTACTTTTATTTTTATTTCCATTTTAGTTTTTATTTAGTTTTTGTTCACTCGTTTACCTTAAAATGAAAATGTTGTCATCATTACCCTCTTGTCATTCAAACCTGTTTGACTTTATTATTTTCGCAGAACACAAAAGAAGATATTTTGAAGAATGTTGGTAACCGAACAGCACTGGCCCCCATTCACTTCTATTGTAGTGACACAACCAATGCAAGTGAATGGGAGAATGTGAACAACTACATTCTTAAAAATGTCCTCTGCAGAAGAAAGAAAGTCACACACATTTAAAATGACAAGAGGGTAAGTATGGTGACTGTAATATAATTCAAAGTAGGGAAGGAAGGAGTCGGGAACCGGAAGACATTCAAAACATTTAATAAATAATATAACAGCCGACGGCCCCTCACGGACGACCGTCGGCTAACAAACAAACAAACCAAAACATAATATAACAGCCAGCGGCCCCTCACGGACGACCGCCGGCGAACAATAACATTAAAACAATACAAACACAAGCTTGGGCCCGGTCCTCTCTCCTCGGCGGTCCGGTCGCGTGTTCCTTTTATATGCTCCCAATCTCCTACGTGATGCGAGGCCGGTGCGCGCACCACTGGCGCTAATTAACAATTACTTACCGGCCTCGAACCACGGTCTCGCCTCGCATACTCCACTACATACCCCCATCGCCCCTCACAGTCCGGGGGGTACCTCGGGGGGGGGTGGGGCGGGGGGTATGCAGCGACGAGACGAGACAACGGAGACGGGAGCCCTCGGAGCGACCGGAAAGAGAGAGGGGAGAGAGGAAAAAAAAAATTTTAGTCCGGTTCCCTGACATGCTGCCGCTCGTTCCTCAACCAGCCGAGAGGCTCTTCCTCGCGGTGCTATGCGGTGGTGCTGGACGTTCGGTGGACGGCCCGATCCTCCTCCGCCTCCTGGCGGTTGGCGATGGCTCCTCCGTGTGAGGGCACCGGGGTAGCGAGTCAGTCCGCCGTTTCCTGCTCCTCACCATCATGGCTGTTGGCAGCAGGATTCCGGCTCACGGCCAACGGCGCCGACTCCTCCGCTCCCTCTTGGACGGCTGCCATCCCACCTCGGCCCAGGAGCACGGCAGCGAGCTCTCCGTTCCACCCGAATCCTCGCTCCAGAACCACCGCCTCGGGCAGCCACTGGCGGACGCCCTTCGTCCGCCAACTCCTCAGCACCGCGATGCCCCTCAGCAGCGAGTGCTCTCCGACAGCATGTCTCTCCTTCCTCCCGGGTTTCGGCACCAATGTAATATAATTCAAAGTAGGGAAGGAAGGAGTCGGGAACCGGAAGACATTCAAAACATTTAATAAATAATATAACCGCCGACGGCCCCTCACGGACGACCGTCGGCTAACAAACAAACAAACCAAAACATAATATAACAGCCAGCGGCCCCTCACGGACGACCGCCGGCGAACAACAACATTAAAACAATACAAACACAAGCTTGGGCCCGGTCCTCTCTCCTCGACGGTCCGGTCGCGTGTTCCTTTTATATGCTCCCAATCTCCTACGTGATGCGAGGCCGGTGCGCGCACCACTGGCGCTAATTAACAATTACTTACCGGCCTCGAACCACGGTCTCGCCTCGCATACTCCACTACAGTGACAAAATCTTTTAATTTTTTTGGGAGAGCTATCACTTTTATCATTTCAGTACTTGCCTGACCCTTATCTCTGTTTATTTCTGAGGTAAAAAATTTGGTTAAGTTTTTCAAATCATCTATATAGCAATATTTTATTTTATTTAACAGAAATGTTTTAGTAATTTTAATTTAAGTTCTAGTAAACTATATAGTAACCTTATACCAAACAGTCTGAGTAATGGTTATAAGATTAGGTACTCCCAATTGTATCTTACAGCCCATCTACAATCATTTGTTCATGTCTCCAAGACATAATCCAAAAGCTGAAAGAAAGAAAACTGAACTCCAAACTGAGATTGTGCTAAATTATGATGAACACCCGCAGCAATTTTGAGGCTTGTCCTTCCTCCAGCCCCTCAGAAACGGCAACATATTGATTTCTGTTTTGGAATGTCTGTGGCACTGTACCCTCTCATCTCAACTCATCTACATTTATATAGCACTTTTTAAAATTATCAATGATAAAAAGCAGCTGTAGATGAGACATATTGACTATAAGCAAATCAATTAAAGTTAAATACCTGTAAAAACAAGAGAAAGGTGAAAACACAAAAGACAGACATACCCACATACATATGCTCCACACACACAATATGCACACGTACTAACACACATAGACATAAACACACACACACACGGATGGACACACAGACACGCACGCACAGTGAAAGCACACATTTAAGCACACCCCGTCATTATCCCCAATTTAAATCAGGCCCAGTCACGACAAATAAAACAGTTGATCATCCTTGAGGAACAATGGTAGTAAAAACTTAGAAGGATGACTGCGGCCTGCCCTACAAACGTGTCTTGCTGCTTAGCTTTGACTTTCAGGAAGATGTAAATCTCTGCTTTTATCAGAAAAAACATCATAGGCTCTGGAGCCTCTATGGATGATTAGCTCAGAGATTGGATAACTCGCATCCATTTGGTAAGAGATCAGGCCGGCAGACTCCCTCATTAGCAGAGAAGCTGTGATGCGCCATACGGGCAGAGCAGGACCTCTCTATTCCTAATGTGACTATGGGTTAATGTTGATACTCAGAGCTTAGCTTGTTTGTTCCATTATCATGTGGGAGTTCATCATGAGCCATGTGCCTTGTCTCCATTCATAGTTCAAACAACATGGGTGAATGGGTTAATGTGCACACGTGACCTGTTAGGATCAAACATTATGTGTATTTTTTTAAATAAAAACAAAACTATTATAAATGCTCTGTTCTTGAAAATGTTTAGTTTAGGTATTTTGGAACTGTTCATAACCTTTAAATTCACTCTTCATTGAATTTTCCTGCCCTTTCATCTGCCTCCGTAGAGGTCGGTGTTTTTCCTTGAGTATTGAGAAAGGACTTTTACAAGACTTATTACTGATGCAAAGGAAAGGTGCACCTTTTAATTGTTCTATTCTTTAATGTATTACGCTTGTTTCGTTATGGTATTCATATTTGTTTATTGGGGCCTTTTGAGTCTCTTGTTGCACATAAGTTTATTTTGAAATCCAAAAGAGGAAGTTTGATAGCGCCGCTAGAGGGTAGGAGCGCACCGTTTACGTGAAGCGCCATTCTGACTAATGTTAGCAGCAGCGGAGGTTGTAAGATTGTATGCACGCGTTCTATCATAGTCCAAAGGATACTTAGCTCCTGGCTGATAAGGGCACAAGGTACCGTCTCAGTTTTCTTGTGATAATTTTGAGAGACTTTAAATGTTATCGGTTTTACTCCTAAACGGTTGGCTAATGTTAGCTAGTCGCTAACTTATCACGCAAGCGTAATATATCACTGTAAACACTTGCATTGTAATTCTGTATTTATTAGTTAGGGGTTTGATATGGGGATGTTTATATGTCGTTTTCGTGTATTTTTATTGTATGTTTCTATTTTATATTCAGCTCTTACGGTGTTTATGATGCTCACGATTTTTGTCAAGGAAATAAAGGACATAAACATCAGTGCAAGAGAGTAAAGTGTATTTGTTCAGATGGGAACGCTACAGTAAGAGCTTACCTGATTGACAACGGCTTTTTATCATCATCATCATCAATCATACCCACGTCTAAGGGACTGCAGGTACTCCTGTAAAGAAAATGGAAGTTTCTGAAGGTAAAGACACAGACCAACAACTGCCAGGCCCTCATAACGGAACGGAAGAGGAGGAGCTTCCCTGAACTGGACGACAACGAAACCTCACAGAGAAAATGTGTGCGTAAAAACAGGACGAAGCCTTGAAAAAGGAAGGGAAAATTACGAGGCTGTATGAACAATGGAAAGACCTGGCTCGTAAGACAAGGGAAGAGCTAAAAGAGGATATTGGCGAGAGCCAGCTAGTAGCACATTAATGTGCTTGAGAAAGGAAAGGATGATATCAGGAATGTCTATCTGGAAATCAGAGACTACATTGCTCCATCTAGCGACACTACACGTAGGATAGACACTTGTGAAGCTGTTAATAAGTACATGGCAAAGATAATTTATGACAGAATGGCATGCCTTGAGGGCTTTGAGAGAGAAAATGTAAAACGCAGTCTTCGTGAGTTACTCCATCACGATTATGCTCATTCTGTCTACGGCTCTAGAGTCTCACGCCCCATATCATCAAGGTCTACAGTTATGTCCATTACAGCCAAGCAGGCGGACGCAGCAGCTGTTGTAGCGGCAAAAGAAGCAGAATACTCAATGATCCAGGAGATCGAAGCTCGGAAGTGTGAACTGGAAAGGTTAAAAGCGGAGAAGGATCTGAAGGCAGCTAGAGCAAGGCTACAGGCATATGAGAAAGAAGTGTCAAAAGAAGCCAGTATTCTTTCTTCAGATATCAACGCAGGGGATAAGCAGGATGTAAGTCATACGGTGCAGCTGTTGTACCCTTAAAAAGGGGAAAGTAACGGGAGAAGGTTGAAGAAAAACACACACGCGCAGTTCTCGCCTTCACTCGTCTGTATTGAATTAGTTTTTGAACAACAAATACAAGAAAACATACATTTCAATATTCATGCACTCATATTCAGGACCACAGTCACAAACACATTCTTAATGCATTCAAAATTACCTTTTTAACTCAATTAGCATGTGAAATGTGAATTATTTTAAGCAAAGCCCTTAAATGACATATTAATACTCTTTTAAATGAGTTCTCACGTAACACTTAAATGAATTACACTTTTAACAGTATTCATTCTCTCAGCATGACACAAGCTCACCCTTATAATAATAAATTCACAACCCTTACAACCAAAAATATGTGAACGTAGTAGTAGTTAGCTTAAACGCCAACGATCAAATAAACATTTGTATATGGCGGCACTCAGACACGACGGAGCCACGAGGTGTCCTGCTGCTAGCATAACGTCACAATCACACATCTTCGCAGTTAGCACAAAACTCTTTAAACAATATAGCATACACATGCAAAGCGTCGGTTTACTCATAAGAAACACAGTAACATAACGAAATGTATTATCAACATATTTTAACATTTACTTTGCTTCGTGAGTGGTAATTACCTTAAAAAGGGGAAAGTAACGGGAGAAGGTTGAAGAAACACACACGCGCAGTTCTCGCCTTCACTCGTCTGTATTGAATGAGGAAGAGAAGCGCGAATCACGATCTCCCTACGGAAGCCCCAAGGCATTACCAACACATCGACGCATAATCAACCAATAAGGACAAGGATCAGCATTATCTGCATTCCTCCTTTTAATATTACTCGTTGTCTATTTTTAAACGGTGACAAAACTTAATATGTATTCTAATATAAACATTAATATAACCAACTATTGTGAAATGATAAAATAGGAACTATAATTTCACATACCACTTGTCACATACTCCCCCTCAAAAGAGAGGTTGTCCGCAACATCCTGATGTAACCCTTGACCTTTTAATTTATATAGAACAGTATTACATACTGGAACTCTTTTCATACATTCCTTCAAGCACAGGTAAATGCCCAATATCTTTGAATGTCCGTTCGCTCTTTTGGTCGTTGTTTTGTGTCCACTTAGACATTTAACTGTCTTGTTAACAGTTCTGTCTGTTCAACATGTTCAAGTCAATTACACTCTCCTTTAACAAAGGTCCATGGGTGTAGTGTGATTGACTGCAACAGTGTCATATAAATGTGTATGTAGAGTGTAACCACAGTCCATCTTATGTTCAACAGTCCATTTGAATGTGCATTCTGTGTTGAACAGTTCACTTTGAGTGTAATGTGTATGCATTTACTCAGTTCAGTTTCTACCTTTCATGTCCTTAGTGCCGGAAGTATTGGAAGTGATGTGGCTGCACAATGTATGTCCACGGCACCATCCGATTTTGTTGTTGTAATGTCCCAATGTTGTGGCAAGCTGGTGAGCCAAGCCTATCATATGTGAAAACTTTCGGCCGTTTGTGCTGTCGTCTGGGCCGCTGAAGCTCCTCACCACTGTGGTCACTTGAAACAAGCAAGGGGACAGCTTCTTCCAAAGGCATACCCTCGACAAAACTGTCCTCTCTCTCCAATGAGTTTTCCATTTGGTTTGTTTCTCTTTGTTCTTTATCTGGCTCAGGTAACATGTCTTCCTCAGACTGTATGCGTTCAAGCTCCGGAGGTGTACTACACATAGGGTTCATCGTCTCAGGTGGGCCAAGTTCGGATTGCTGCTGAAGTGACACTGGATAATAATCATCTTCATCGTCCTCATCTTCTGACTGCTCTGCTTCCTCGATTGGCTCCACATTTCTTTTCCTTGCTCGTGGCTGCACTGTCGTTTCAAGTGGCAGGTGGTCACATGGGAGGAGGAGATTACGATGTAAAACCCTTGATCTCCCTTTTCCTTTCTCAGGTCTGAGTTCATAAACAGGAATATCCGGACTGACTCGGCGAACAACTGTGTGGATAGTATCCTCCCAATGGTTTCTCAGTTTTCCTGGACCACCACGAGGTGTCAAGTTCCTGATTAAGACACGATCCCCAGGCTGCAACACTGAGCTTTTAACTTTACCGTCATAATGTCTCTTACTTCTGATCGAAGCTTTGTGCGCATTCTCTTTTGTGATATCATAGGCTTCTTCCATGCCCTGCTTCCACTGTTCCATGTAGTGATGGTGATTACAGTTTCCTTGTTCTGAAGTCAAGTTGAACAACATGTCAACTGGTAACCGTGGGGAGCATCCGTACAGCAGGTAAAAGGGGGAAAAACCAGTGACTTCACTGCGAGTGCAATTGTACGCGTAGATCAGTTTGTTTAGTGAGTCTTTCCAGTTATTTTTTTGTCTCTCTGTGAGCGTCTTTAACATCTGAAGTAGTGTTCGGTTAAACCTCTCTACCTGCCCGTTCCCTTGGGGGTGGTAGGGAGTAGTTCTCGACCCAGCAACTCCACAGTACTTTTTCAGTTGTGTAAACAGTTGGTTTTCAAATTCACCCCCTTGATCATGGTGTAATCTTGTTGGAAAGCCGAATCTCAGTGCATAGTCATTAAATATTTTGTCTGCAGCTGTTTTTCCTGATTGTGAAGTGGTGGCGTATGCCTGGGCAAAACGTGTAAAGTGGTCAATGATTACAAGAATATATTCATACCCACCCTTGCATTTGTCAAGATGCAAGAAATCCACTGAGACAAGTTCGAACGGTTGAGTGGTGACAATGCTGGTCAGCGGGACTCTTGTCTCACGGCTTGGCTTCTTGTGTTTGAGACACACACACTTCCTTGCGACGTAATCTTCTATCTCTCGTTGCATATAGGGCCAGTAAAACCGGTCTCGTATCAGTGACGTAGTCCTGTCTACACCTTGGTGGCCCATTTCATCGTGAAGCTCCTTTAACACAGTACTTTTATGTTTTTCTGGAAGCACCAGTTGTTTTCTGCTTGTAGTTTTCCTGTACAATACTCCACTTTCATTCATTTCCAGTCTGTCCCACTCTCTAAGAAGGCAGGTGATCTGTGGACTGAGTTGTCTGAGTTTGTGACCTGATGGTTTATCTCCTGCCAGTTTGAACTGAACCACGGGTCCGACAGTGGGGTCATTCCTCTGGTCATGTTTAACTTGTCCTGCTGTTAGTGGAATGAGCAATGTGTCTGTAGATAGTGTTGCACATGTAGCTGAGATACCCATGGACCAAGATACGCTGAAGTCATCCTGACTTTCCACTGCTTGTGTCGCCGCTCCAATCACATCATATGACATTTCCTCTGAACACTCTTTCATAAACGTCTCCACATCCAAAGGCATTCTGGACAGGCTGTCTGCATCGATATTTTCTTTACCAGGGTGGTATTTTATTGTGAACCGAAAATCTGCCAGTTCTGCCACCCAGCGGCAACCTGTTGCATTCAATTTAGCAGTGGACAACACATAGGTAAGTGGATTATTGTCACTGTATACGGTGAAGAATGGTGCATAGTATAGGTAATCACGAAATTTCTCTGTGATCGCCCACTTAAGGGCTAGAAACTCTAACTTGCCCGAGTGCAAATGGTAATTCTTTTCTGCCGCCGTTAAAGTGCGGGAGCCATAAGCAATCACACGTAGTTTTCCATTCTGTCTTTGATATAATACCGCTCCTAGCCCCTGGTTGGAAGCGTCAGTATGGAGGGTAAACGGCTGTGAAAACTCTGGGAAGCCTAGAACAGGAGGCTGAATAAGACAGTCTATCAACCGTTCCAATATTGTCTGATGCACATCAGCCCACTCAATGGGGGTGTTGGATGGAACTCCTCTACTGTTTCGCTTTGTTTGCCACTTTTTCTTTTGCTGGGTCTCAGTCTCGACAGGTGCTTTCAACAGGTCATACAAGGGGCTGGCAATACGTGAAAAATCCTTAATATACTGCCGGTAATAACTCAACAGTCCTAAAATTGCTCTTAACTCACCAACAGTACCGGGCTGCTTGTCTTTCAGGGCTCTCACCGCAGCAGTATCGGCAGGGTCCACTCTGTTTCCCTCAGCAGACACAATTCTCCCAAGGTACCGCACTTCTGTCTTAAACAGGTCACATTTTCTGGGTTTCAGTTTTATCCCATGCTCCCTCAGTTGTTGCAGCACCTTTCTGACGTCACAGACATGATCCTCAAACGTTCTGCTAAACACAAGAACATCATCGAGATATGGCACACATATTTCATCCCTTAAGCCTTCTAGGCATTGTTCCATGCAACGCTGAAATGCTGCAGGTGCATTCATGAGCCCAAATGGGATCCGAACCCACTCATATAGGCCCCACGGGGTCACAAAAGCTGTCAAATGTCTACTTCCCTTTGCCATGAATCCCTGGTGGTAAGCCTTACCCTGATCCAGCAGTGAAAAAAGGGTGTTTCCTCCCAGGGTATCCATAATGTCCTGCACTCTGGGGATGGGGTGGCGATCTGAATGAGTTTTTTTGTTGAGCTCCCTGTAGTCAATGCATAAACGCAGAGTACCGTCTTTTTTTCTTACACAAACAACTGGAGAGGAGTAGGAAGAGGTTGACTTTTCAACCCACCCTTGTGCTATCAAGTCCTGTAAATAGTCTTTCATCTCTCTGTATAAAGGTTTTGGAACAGATAGATACGTTTTTGACACTGGTTCACCATCTTTTAGTGAAATGTCCATTTGCAGATTTTCTACGCAGCCTATGTCATCATCAGCCCTGGAGAATGACTCTGACTCTTCTCTTAACATCCGACTGACTGTCTGTCGCTGGTGTTCATTAAGGTGAGTCAAATCAACAGGAGGTTCCCATTGTTCTTGGGCAGGGGTGCTTTCACTAGAGTTCTGAGCCTGGACATGGTGAATGAATGCAGTTGGTAGGTGATCTGTTTTAAATACGCTGGCAGGATACACTGATCTGGCAGACTGTACAGTTCCAATAACAGTCCTTCCTGACAGCAAAATGTCATGACTCGTAGGATTTTGCACACTGACAATAATTTTTGGGGTCATCCCTGCCTTTACTGACACAAGAGTGTCACAAAACTCTAGTCCTTCAGGCCAACGTGGGTTCTCGTCAGGTTCAAAGATAAGAGTCTTATCCTCTCTGAAACGTGGGGCCTGTACTCGACACTCGATTTGGATGGAGGTACGTTTAGGTACATTGACTCTCTCATTTGCGGTCCTCACATTATGGTCACATGTCTGTCCTTCACTCACTGCATTAATAAAGGTTTTTGCTTTGTTTTTCCTGAGATGAGGAAAAGCCATTCTTACTGCCTTCACAAGGTTGTCTTTATCCACATGCTTTGTTTGATCTCGCAGGCTATCTAGGACAAGACGCTCAATGACATTAAAGCCAATAATAGGACATTGCTGTTGTTTGCCTTTTAACACTAGCATGGGTATTAGCAGCCCATCATCACTAGAAGTAAGTTTAAAGGACACTTCCAGCCATCCGACGTATGGCATTTCTGTTCCATTGGCTGCTTCGATTTGCAAAGGGTCAAGAGGGTCAACTAGCTCAGATACATCTCTGAGAGGAACATCAGGTAAATAGCTTTTTTTCCATTCCTCATATATAGCACAAACTTGTGAGCCTGTATCCCAAAGGGCCTCGGTTTCCTGTTTGTGCAGAAAACACCTGATGACACACTTCTTTCCTACTAACTCACTTACAGTAGGTGTTTTCCCTGGAGCGCCACTTTCCTTGCACTTGACTTTATACCGTGGCTGAGTTGCCTGCTTCTTGACATCCGAACATGCATATGGCTTACAAAGTCTTTTGTGTGTGGGCCAATGGTTTCCCTGACACTCCTTTGAGCAGTATAGAGTGATTTTGCAAACTGAACAACATCCTAGTTCCTCACTTCCTTTCTCTTCCTCACAGCCTGCACAAACTTGGGACTTATCAATATCACTGGTTGCTCCATGTCCCATGGGAGCAACCCCTCTTAGTTTAAAGGAATTCTCCGAGCTTGCTCTGCTGGTCTCTGTGCTTTACAACCTGCCCTGAAGTGTTCACTGCTTCCACACCTAAAGCAATGTTGACAGTACTCCTCACCTGCTTGAGTACATGAGAAACACCTTGGCGGAGGGCGCCGTGCTGGGTAAAACCTCTGCGGTGCAAACCTCTGCTGGAACTGGGCCGTCTCTCTCATCCGCCCAGGGCCGAATGCTGGTCGATATTCCTGCGCTGCGGTTGGTGACTGCTGGTGGTAAAATGTCATGTCATTTGACTCAGTCTTATAAGGGGCTGAAAACACTGGGTAGGGAGAGGGCACAGTTGCTGGTTCTCTGCTTGGTGGGAGGTACTGTGGCGGTGCAGGTGTGGGTCTTTGGATGGTCTCCCTAATTTTGCAGATCTCTGCTTTCAAGTCTTTCAATAGCACCATGTCAGAGCGCATCTCTTTAATTTCAGCTAGCAGATCGGGGGGAAATGTAGCTGGGCTTTGTGAGGTGGCACTTTTCTTTTCCACCGGAGCTTCACTTGACTGGACTGTATTCACATTAGTTACGCGTGATGGGGCAGCATGTTTCTTTTTGTCTTGCCTCTCTTTTTCATTGGCACATGAAATGTTCAATTTTTCCAACAGCAGCTCATCTGAGGTGTCTGTCTGGAGAAGGTAGGGCTGCAGGTCACCTTTAATATTATCACTCTGGAGGCCAGTTAGGACCGTATGCATAAACAGACTCTGGACTAGTACTGGGTCATATTTTAGGCTTGAATCAGCTTCCTGAGAAGCAAACAGGATTTTTTGTCTTAGGTCCATTGCCCTTAGCAGGAAGTTTTGAGGCATCTCTTTACCGTTTTGAACCTCAGAAGTAAGTTGTTTATATAACTCTGTGGCGCCTCTCTCCTGATAATGACATCTGAGGATCCTACGGAGGGCAGGCAGTGTTAGTTTGTCTTTCCCTTCAAGGTAACTTCGTAACTGCAGGCCTGGTGTGATAGCACGGATTACAGCATCAATAATCTCTAACTCTGGATAGCCTTTGCTGAGCCCACTTTCAATTTGTTTGGCCAGACTAGAAAATGTGAGTTTATCTTTTTGTCCTGGCTCGCCTATCTGGCCAGATATCTTAAAATCTTTGCGCCACATGGAGCCATTAGGGAGTGCTGGGGCCATATTCTTTTCTGACTTGCTGGAACTGGAAGGGGGGTTCATGCTTGTTTTCATTAGGTCATGCATTGCTTTCTCTTTTTCTTTCAATGAAAGTCTTAGCGCCTCTACCTCTTTCTGGAGTTTTTCCTGTGACTCAGTTTGACTGGAAATTTCACCTTCACTTACGTTTGTTGCCATAACGATTTTGTCTATTATGTCGTGTACACTAAGGAGGTCTGACATGCCCTCATCCTCTAGGTCGGCCAATTCTTCCCGTTCAAGGTACTTTATTACATGTGAAATCACTTGACTGCGAGTTTTACCAGTTACATATTCTTCCCCTAATCCTGAAATTTGCAGTGTATTGCATACTTTAATCAGCTGTTCGACAGTCAGTTTGTACAACGCTCCTTTAATCTCCAGTTGCAGCTTCTCCAATTCGGACTCCATTTTTATCAGAGAAAGAGAGGGCATAGATAGTAAAATAAAGGTTATTCTGACTTAATTGGCTTTGTTCTGCTCCCTAGTGGTCAGTTTTGCTCACTTCAGGATACAAGGTGCCAGGTTTGTCTGAAGACCACTTCCGCCACCTTACTGAACTCTTTTCTCTGATACCTGGGTTGTTTGAAGGGATGATCGACGCAAGGACTCCACTTACAGTTCAGGGGTGATCCTCAAGCCAAGCATCCCAGCGGTGCCTCCAAATGTTGTACCCTTAAAAAGGGGAAAGTAACGGGAGAAGGTTGAAGAAACACACACGCGCAGTTCTCGCCTTCACTCGTCTGTATTGAATTAGTTTTTGAACAACAAATACAAGAAAACATACATTTCAATATTCATGCACTCATATTCAGGACCACAGTCACAAACACATTCTTAATGCATTCAAAATTACCTTTTTAACTCAATTAGCATGTGAAATGTGAATTATTTTAAGCAAAGCCCTTAAATGACATATTAATACTCTTTTAAATGAGTTCTCACGTAACACTTAAATGAATTACACTTTTAACAGTATTCATTCTCTCAGCATGACACAAGCTCACCCTTATAATAATAAATTCACAACCCTTACAACCAAAAATATGTGAACGTAGTAGTAGTTAGCTTAAACGCCAACGATCAAATAAACATTTGTATATGGCGGCACTCAGACACGACGGAGCCACGAGGTGTCCTGCTGCTAGCATAACGTCACACTCACACATCTTCGTAGTTAGCACAAAACTCTTTAAACAATATAGCATACACATGCAAAGCGTCGGTTTACTCATAAAAAACACAGTAACATAACGAAATGTACTATCAACATATTTTAACATTTACTTTGCTTCGTGAGTGGTAATTACCTTAAAAAGGGGAAAGTAACGGGAGAAGGTTGAAGAAACACACACGTGCAGTTCTCGCCTTCACTCGTCTGTATTGAATGAGGAAGAGAAGCGCGAATCACGATCTCCCTACGGAAGCCCCAAGGCATTACCAACACATCGACGCATAATCAACCAATAAGGACAAGGATCAGCATTATCTGCATTCCTCCTTTTAATATTACTCGTTGTCTATTTTTAAACGGTGACAAAACTTAATATGTATTCTAATATAAACATTAATATAACCAACTATTGTGAAATGATAAAATAGGAACTATAATTTCACATACCACTTGTCACACAGCAACATGTGGTTCCATTTCCCACTCAACAACCTATCGACACCACAATGCTCAAGCAGTGCAAGACAGCATATCAATGAACAGGTTGCCTGCAACGGAACCACCTGTATTCAATGGGGATGCTATTCAGTTTGTTGAGTGGAAGGCAGCATTTGTGTCCCTCATTCATGAAAAGGCCCTTTCTGCTGCTGACAAGTTACACTATCTAAAAAGGTATGTTGACGGGCCAGCTCGTAAGTCTCTTGATGGTGTCTTCTTTAGGAGTGATGAGGAAGCTTATAAGGATGCATGGTGCAAGCTGAATCAGCGCTACGGACAGCCATTTGTTGTGCAGAAGGCTTTCAGAGAGAAACTAAGTAGATGGCCTAAGATTCATCCTAAGGACGCTGAAGGTTTCAGAGAATTTTCAGACTTCTTGAATGCTGTACATCAAGCTATGCCTCATGTCAAAGGGCTTGACATACTGAACGATTCTGAAGAAAATCAAAAGCTTGTTCGCAAACTGTAAGACTCGGCAGCCACACGATGGAACCGTAAAGTCACATAGACATTGATTGAAACTCATGACTTTCCAAAGTTTATAGATTTGTGTCCTTCATCACTATGGAAGCGGATGTCGCTTGTAATCCAGTCACCTCTTTCAGCGCTCTTTGCGCCCTAGACCTCACTTCGGAGAAACGTAACTTCAAAGACAACAAAAGGATCATAGCTAACGTCTTGCATGTTCAAACAGCTACTGAAAACAAGCAATATGATGAAAACGTTGAAAGGCTCACTAAAAGAGATTATAGAACTTGTCTCTTCTGTAAGGACAACAAGCACAAAATTAATAACTGTCCTAAATTTGTGGCAAACCCATTGGAAGAAATACGGAAGTATGTAAGAGAGAACAAACTGTGCTACGGGTGTATGAAGCCAGGTCACAGCGCAAAAGACTGTCGTTACCGCCTGTTCTGTGACACTTGTAGAAGTAGACATCCAACATGCCTACACGATGAGAACTACTCAAGGAAGGACAACTATGCATCAGCCTCCAATCAAGGTGACACAGACATGGCTATTAGCACATCTCACAAAGTAGAGAATGATGAGTCATCCACTAACACTTCCATGATCGTGCCGGTGTGGTTGTCTACAGAGAGGGATCCAGGCTCTGAAAAACTTGTTTACGCTTTGCTTGACACACAGAGTGATACTGTGTTTATAGACCAAGAACTGAGCAACAAACTACAAGCTGATTCATGTCCTGTGAGGCTCAAGTTGACCACCATGACTGCAAAGGATGTTGTCATGCCAAGTGAAAAGGTGTCAGGTCTCAAGGTGAGGGGCTACAACTCTAAAGTCGTCCTCGACTTGCCACCTGCTTACACTAAAGACTCCATTCCTGTGAACCGTGCCCAAATACCTACCTGTGACACAGCATGAAACTGGAAGCATCTTTCTTCGATAGTGGACAAAATTCCACCTCTTCAGGATTGTGAAGTTGGTCTCCTGATAGGCTACAATTGCCCAAGGGCTCTGGCACCAAAACATGTGATCTTAGGTGTAGATGATGAACCTTATGCAGTCCACACAGACCTAGGATGGAGCATTGTTGGACGCCAATCTTCACATTAGGAATCGCAAGTCTTTAACACAATCTGCCATAGAGTCAACGTTAAAGAACTACCCCCGATGACTCAAGCAGAGGTTATTTAAGTACTAGAATCTGACTTCAAGGACGCAGGTGAAGATAACAAAACTGTGTCTCAGGACGATATCCTCTTCTTGACCAGACTGCATCATGCCATAAGGAAGAATGACCACGGTCATTACGAGATGCCTCTACCCTTCAAAGTGAGACCTCACCTACCTGACAATAAGCAGCTTGCCATCGTAAGGCTCAATCATCTAAAAAGGAAACTACAGAGGGATGAGAGGTACAAGGAGCATTATGTACGGTTTATGGAAGAGGTCATAGAGAGAGGTGAAGCAGAAGAGGTGCAAGATGAAGGAAAGAACGGTGAGAAGTGGTACATCCCTCATCATGGGGTGTATCATCCAAAAAAGCCTGACAAGCTCCGTGTTGTTTTCGACTGCTCTGCCAAGTACCACGAAACTAGCCTCGATGACCATTTACTCCAAGGCCCGGATTTAAAGAACAATCTGACTGGTGTTCTTGTAAGGTTCAGACAACACCCTGTTGCCTTCATGTGTGATGTGGAAAGGATGTTTCACCAATTTCAAGTGGAAGAAGCAGATCAAAACTACCTTCGTTTCCTCTGGTGGAAAATGGGAGACTTTCCTTCACACCCCCAAGAATACCGTATGAAGGTCCATCTATTCGGAGCCAGCTCCTCACCTGGATGCGTACTAGAATCCAATTACGCTCTAAAACACCTTGCTAAGGAGAATGAGTCTATGTATCCTCTTGGATCAAAGTTCATCACATCAAACTTTTATGTAGATGACGGTGTTACCAGTGTAGACAGCACAGAAGAAGCTGTTCAGGTAGCGAAGGAAGCTCAACAACTGTGTGTGTCAGGTGGTCTTAGACTGCACAAATTTGTTTCAAACGACAGACAGCTTCTGAATAGCATTCCTATTTCTGAAAGAGCTGTAGCAGTAAAGGAGTTTGACCTCAACTTTGGTGACACTACATTAGAGAGAGCTTTAGGTATCCACTGGCATATCGACTCTGACAAATTCAGATTCTTCTTTGACCCCAAAGATCAACCGGCTACACGACGTGGCATACTATCTACGGTAGCTTCGCTGTATGATCCGCTTGGCTTTGTTGCCCCTTTCCTGCTCAAAGGGAAATTAGTGCTTCAGGAAATGTGCAGGAACGGAACAAGCTGGGATAACTCACTTTCTGCAGAGTTGCGGCCAAGGTGGGAGCAGTGGAAAGCGGACTTAGTAAATCTGGAAATGATCAGTTTATCCCGTTGTTATGTTCCATCACACTTTGGAAAGGTAATTAAGAAAGAACTCCATCACTTCTCTGATGCCAGTAACAACCGGATATGGCCAGTGCTCTTATTTAAGACTCACCAACGAAGAAGGAAACATCCATTGTACACTGGTAATAGGTATATCCAGAGTTGCCCCCGTTAAAGTCCAGACTATTCCCAGGCTCGAACTTACAGCTGCTGTCACCTCAGTTGTCATGAGCAACATGCTAAGACAGGAGCTGGAATATACAGACATGGAAGAGTACTTCTGGACCGACTCCGAAGTGGTTTTCTTATGGAAGAAGGATGTACGTCTTATGATAGATGTTGACGCATCACTAACTATTGGTGATCCTGAGGTGAGAAAGGCTCTGGTACTGAAAGCAGGAATTACAGAAGTCAGTCTCTCAGACTGCTTGTCAAGGTTGTCTTCATGGTCTAAAGCCATTCAAGCTATGGCTCGCCTTATTCGTCGAGCAAAGGGAGATAAGTCCAGCAGTCACAGCTCGGTAGCTGAACGAGAGAAGGCTACAAGCGTCGATATTAAAGACCTACAAGGAAGCACCTACTCGGAAGATATCAAGTTGTTGAAAAAAGGGGCTCTACTGTCACCTGGCAGCAAGCTGTATTGTCTTGATGCTTTCTTAGATCAAGAAGGAGTGCTTAAGGTAGTAGGAAGGCTCTGTAACCCGATGATCATTCCCAAAGATCACCACATAACAAAGATGATAATCTCTCAATGTCATGAGAACGTCAAGCACCAAGGAAAGGGGTTCAAAATTAACGAGATCAGATCACAAGGTTACTCGATTCCAGGTATGAGCAGAACAGTAGCATTTCATGTGAACCACTGTGTGACATGTCGTAAGCTCAGGAGACCCTCAGAAGAACAAAGGATGGCTGACCTTCCATCAGAACGTACAGATCCTTCTCCACCATTTACTTACTATGGGATGGACTGCTTTGGTCCCTTTGTTACCAAACAGGGACGTAAGGAAGGTATGAGTCAAGGTATGCATTGGTGATCGGGAACTAGACAAGAATGGTCGTCGACTTAAAAAATTGTCTACTATTGAACGCCCTGTACAAAAGCTTATTCTGTTATTGGAGAACGTCTAGCTGCATTGATAAGCTTCCAGGAGTATCCTTTTCCCCATATATCATATAGTTCTAGTATTTTTGTGTGCTGTGACATGGTTAATTTTGTTCATTTTCTAAGTTAAAGGGCATTGTCATTTGAAAATCATTGATGATTTAGAATCCTTAACGTCATTTAAATCGCTCATGATTTGGTGGGAGTGTTCATAACCTTTAAATTCACTCTTCATTGAATTGTCCTGCCCTTTCATCTGCCGCCGTAGAGGTCGGTGTTTTTCCTTGAGTATTGAGAAAGGACTTTTACAAGACTTATTACTGATGCAAAGGAAAGGTGCACCTTTTATTTTTTGTGTATTGTTTGTTATATTCTTTAATGTATTATGCTTGTTTCGGTATTCATATTTGTTTATTGGGGCCTTTTGAGTCTCTTGTTGCACATACTTTTATTTTGAAATCCAAAAGAGGAAGTTTGATAGCGCCGCTAATGGATATGAGCGCACCGTTTACGTGAAGCGCCATTCTGACTAATGTTAGCAGCAGCGGAGGTTGTAAGATTGTATGCACGCATTCTATCATAGTCCAAAGAATACTTAGCTCCTGGCTGATAAGGGCACAAGGTACCGTCTCAGTTTTCTTGTGATAATTTTGAGAGACTTTAAAAGTTATCGGTTTTACTCCTAAACGGTTGGCTAATGTTAGCTAGTCACTAACGTACCACGCAAACGTAATATATCACTGTAAACACTTGCAGTGTAGTTCTGTATTTATTAGTTATGGGTTTGATTTGGAGATGTTTATAGGTCGTTTTCGTGTATTTTTATTGTATGTTTCTACTTTCTATTCAGCTCTTACGGTGTTTATGATGCTCACAATGTTTGTCAAGGAAATAAAGGACATAAACATCATTGCAAGAGAGTAAAGTGCATTTGTTCAGCTGGGAATGCTACAGGAACTGTGTTTTTTCAGCAAATAGAGTATTGGACAATTTCAAAAACTTTTTACAAAAAATTAATTTGGCTGTGTTACTCCTATAAAACATAAAGAATAATTGTATTCAGTCTTTGCTAAAGAACTTTATCCCTGTATAATTGTGCCATGATTATGTGAAACTGATTCGTCATTATTTCACAGTATTCATTGTTTCACTCCCGGATGCTTGATTCTGATTGGTCAGTATTGACATTCCAAAGTATTTTATTACCAGGTGTGCCACGCTCTCCTCGGAACTCGACTCTGAAGCCAGTGTTGGAGCGGTCTCATGGGCATCAATCCGAGGGGTATTACCCCCGCGAGGACGCCATGTGTCCCAGGAGCCTCTGAATTGTTTCAGGGGGACCGCTGGCTGCCTGAAGTGTTCCAGGCAGTTCAACAGCCACTGACATCACTTCTGCTTCCTCCTTGCAATTTGCATGCACCATCCATTCGCCAAATTTCATTAGCCTTTTCTATAGTATTCAGAGTTGATTGGTTCTCAATGGCGAACCCCATCTGGCGTTCTCGACACAACGTCGAGAGACAGACAGAAAGGAAACTCCTGGTTACACTATATTCTCATTGATTCATCCCTATACCTGCCCAACAAACTATCATTATTCATCTGTTGTGTCATTTTCATTATTGTTAATAAATATACCTGTCTGGCTCATACTTCTCTATCAATATCCAGTTATGTATAGGGGGGGGAAAGTAAGGACAATTCCAAGGGCCCAATGGCTGACAGGGGCCCCAAAAATAGGTAAAAACTAATTTTAAATGATTAAACCATCATCATTCAGTATATATATTTATATAATAAAACAATTAACGATCTCTTTGTTTCTTGGCAATAAAAGTAAAAAATCCCCATTGACCAAAAAGTAAATATCCATATAAAATGGTTGGGTCCTGCCTTAGCGCAAATCGCTTGATATCTCCGTCTATTCAAGTTACGGCGAGCTGCTCGAACACGTTTGATTCGCCGTGTTTGGATGCCGATGTAGGTTCGCAAAGCCAACATCAACACAACGTTCATTGTATATGCCGTAGTGCCGGTATGTTTGTGTTTGGTCGCTAAGAGTTGCTGGGGAAAATGAAACGTATATTCAGTGACATAACACCTGACTCTATATTGGCTCTCTAACCTGTGGAAAAGCAACCGGTTCTTAAAGGGCTCACCGGTCGAAACCAACTATGAACTGGCAATAGCACTGGCTCTGAACTAGAACCTGGTTCCTGCTGGTGGAAAGGGGGTATCAGTGACGGTGTTCAGTTGCAGTCAGTAAATGCGCCCAGAACTACAGTGACTAGTAACGTTAAATCAAAATCTGGTTTTCAAAAAGGGAAAGAGAGAAAAGAGAGAAAGGAAAGACAAAGGAAAGGGTGTCAAACTGTAACCAAGTTTTTTTACCAAGAAAGATGGGTAGCCTGTAGTATGTGAGTGGTATTAACCTGTTGGCGTAATGTCTATAGTGAAATAAGCTAGCTAGCTACAGACTAAGGTTAGCCTACATTTTAACACAATTTAATCAGTACAGGGAAACATTTGGCAAGATATTCATATTAATATATTTGGAGCTAAGTAAACAATCTGCTGTTTTCATTGTTTTCAGAGGATTATGTTAATTTATTTTGATTGAAAAGTTAATATGTTTAAGTTTGTTCGTTTTTCTCTTTTAAATCTTTTATTAATAGTTATAATAATAATTAATAATAATTTTGTTAAGAGAATTTTCCATTTTGTCAAATTTTACAATAAAAATACATTGAGAATGTAAAAGATAGCCATCCGCACATTTTTTGTGGTTGCTTTTAATCTTGCATCAAATAGTGAACTGCATACTAGACTTGGATGCATGTACAAATCACCAGCAGTACATTTTTTGCTAGAACTAGTATCAAACTACAAGAAGCAAGACAGTTGCAAGCCTTTAATTAGAGTTATGTAAAGCTTTTGATAGGACAGTTGGGACAGGGGGCCCAATTTGATTTTGGCATGGGGCCCAAAATTGCTGGCAGTTCCCCTTCAAAAGAGCATACTCTCTTCGCCGGAACTGTCAGGGATGGTTACAGAAACCCGGTATTAAACGGGCATCGGGGCTCGCAGCACAGGCTGCCATAGAATTCGGTACTGACCAGAGTAAAAAAGGTCTATATATATTCTGTTTTGAAGTATTTTTTGTACATTCTGTTTTTATGCATTTGCTCCGCATGGGTTTATACTCTGTTTTTATAAGGGCCCTATTTTTCTATTTTTTTTATTTACTTTTTCGAACGTTGCTAATCTTTTCAACGTAACACATATCAGATATATACAGGATATAATATTAGTGCATTAAGAATATTTGATGATATTTAAGTTTGTTGTGAAATTTTGACTAAATAAAAACGTAAAAAATTTGGTCTAATTTATATGTATATTCTAATATTCGTTTTTATGAGCTGGAATACCTCAGGTTTGCAAAAAAAATAATTAAATAAGGGTGCACATTTAATTCATTATGTACTCGTTTTTAATATCCCAAAAATGGGCTTAATACATATAAAACAACCAAATAATATTTTATTGAGAATTTAAGTAATCCTGAATTTTATTCTAGTAAAATAAACATGCATAATTCTGTGCAGTAAATTTCAGTAACCCATTTAACATTTTGAACTTTTGTTAAACTAGCAGCTATATTGAACCAACCCATTTCTTTTAATGCTGCTGGTCCAAGGCTCCAAGCTATAGACAATAGTTTTTTTATTCTCATTGTCTTTGTTTTGGTTTCCTTATTATTGTTATGTACACCGATAAGCAGTATTTGCAATACCATTAAAATCTATGATACCCATCCCTAGTTTTGCAGCAGGTCGTTTCAAAACCCTAATAAAAACATCATGTAAAAGTCTTAGGATTCTATTTGTTCCCTTTCGGGGTTCGCCCCGGAGAACCAATCAACTCTGATTACTATAGAAAAGGCCAATGAAATTTGGTGAATGAAATTTGCAGCATTCATTTACCTTTTGTTCTTCAGAGCCTTCGCTCAGGACTACAAACAGAACGAATTCAATGAATTCCTCTTCTGCTTCTACATTGCCAGATCTACGACGTAGAGCAGAGGATCGTCCCTACCTGCAGCGACCTTCCCCTGGGCGTCTCGAAGGTTCCGGAGGTGTTAGAGATTTTTTCTAAAAAGGTCCTTTTCAAGACTGAGCATTCTCCAGCATGTCCCGCTGTTCTCTTGTGTGCGGCACCCTCATCGAGGAGGTGGATGGACACGATCGCTGCATTAGGTGTCTGGGCGTCCAGCACGCTGAAGCAGCGTTCGTTGACACATCTTGACCACACTGCGGGCAGATTGTCATTCAGAAGTTGCAGTCAAGGGTGGCTGTCTTGCTACGGGAACCAGCCACCATTTCATCTACTACCCGGGCGTTGACATCTGTGGCTACAAAAAATGATTCCGATGTTCCTGCCTGAAGATAAGGCAGGGACGGAGCCTACCCCCGGACTGAGGACGGGGCCCTGACCTGGTGGTGGTGGTGGGGAGGATGGAGGTTTCACTCATGCGTTAGTTTCTGCGAACAAAAGAGAGGGTGAGTACCATCCTTTTATACTACGTGCTGAGGGATGATAGGCTAACCATTAATTGATTATGATGTGAGGAGCCTTCCTGATAGAACTTGCGCGGAAGATTACATTTCTGTCAGATGTTAACTCTAGTCTGGTTTTAATGTAGTTAGTCTCTGTGCTGTCTTGTTATTCTAGTCCCATGTTTTGTTCCCCCTCATGGGATTTTGTTTTGTCATTTTGAATTAAAGTCTGTTAATTGAATTCCTCCAAATAATGTTCCGGAATTAAAATTCTTCCAGGTTCCTGTGGTGCAAACACAGTAAAGGGCGGGTATTTCCTGCAACTTGTTCCTAAAATACAAAATTGTTTCTGGGATGGGAATGAAACAAGATGAGAATATAAAGTGTGAGGAGGATTTAGATGCTGAGATGTATTATTTAATGTATTCTCCAGAGAGCTGCACAAAAGGTGTCTGTCCATCAAGAATAAAAAGAGAAAGTATTAGCTATAAATTATTGAGCACGTTGGGAGTTGTCTCTAAGGTAAACTCATAATATGAAAAACATTTCCAAAAAAATTGTTTAGAGCCCAAATACAAATTGAAGCATTATAAAAATCTAATAGCATGAATCTGCTTCAACAGATTTTAGTAAATCACTGAACCAAATAGAGTTGAGCAATATTTCCGATAACAAATTATCTTGAAGTCACTAATGGAGAATTTTAATAAGGTTGTAAACAAGTCCATACAGAAGATCGGCTAGATAACACAACTATGCCTGTTTATTAGACTGGCTGAACATGCCTCGGATATTAAAAGATTGTTTTATGTTCATAAGATCATTGGCTTTAATCGTTCTTAGTGAGATGCCTTGGATATGGTTCAGCACACCATTAGCACAGAGAGGGGAAACTGATGTGGGCCAGTTTGTTTGTGGGCTGATGCAAGTTAATTGCTGGAATGTGAGAGTCTTGTTTAAATAGGGCTTAATGCTGAATCCCTCACAGGATGTGATCCACATAAAAGACTGTCTGTGATGCAAATGGATCACACATTAAAACTCTGCCCAGCACACGGTAACAAGCAAGAACTCACAGCAGAATCTTGCATTCTGTTTTGTAAAAAATCAAGCTAAATTACTTAAGCAGAGCATCATTTAATAGCCAGTTTGATGATTTATTGCCATTGTTTAAATGTTAAGTGAATTAAGTGAAATTGCTGCAAATGTTTTAGTTTAATTCATAACTCTTTTCCTGCTTTGAAAAAACAAAACATCACTCCCAGGTTATAATTTGTGTTACAATAATAACGATGGTGAGAAAACAACGTGATGTCTTTGGTCCTCTGTAATGCACAGGCAAAAGCAATATTGAATTCTTTCTTTTGTGCACTATAAACTACTTTTAGAGATTTAAATTGAGTCAAGATATGTGAGATTTTTTATTATTATATCATAAATTGAATGAAGAATTTTACTGTCTTAAGCAAAAGCACTAGTTGTAAGTTACCTTCATAAATTATAATTATATTCTATCTGTTTAATTTTTGTTCTTATAACTGGTTACAAAAATAGGAATTTTCTGTTTATGTCATGGTAAGGGATTTTTTGTTTGTTTTCGCAGAATGAACAAATCTGGTACAATTCAAAATATGATGTCCCTTATGAGACTATTGACGGATTATCATGTGTCTATATTTATACAGATCTTCTCCAAATGCAGCAGCCAAAATATTTTCACTCTCCTAAAAAGGAGGCGACAAAAACAAACATTTACGGAGAAAATAACTTACAGACTCTGTTTAATGGAGATGATAGAGAATTATCTAGAATGTCAGACTGATGTCTGGTATTTTTTCTCCAATTGTATGCTTTCTTTTTCTATGTGATCAAAAACAAACAGCAGCATCCAAGGTCTTTAAGGTGTGATGAACTGGGCTTGTTTATTGTTTTATAATGAGGTCTACTTATGACGTGATTGTTCATGTAGCTGTTCCTGTGATAATCTTGTGGAAGTTTCGTGTCCAGTTCCTCTATGTTTTATGACCTTGTCTCTCCTTGTTCATGTATCCAGTGTCCAGTCTTGGGTAAGTTACTCTGAAAAAGTAATAACTAGCTACTCATTAAAAATTCAATAGTGTAATTGGATTAATGTACAAATTACTCTGTTCAAAAAGTATTTAGTTGCTCATTACTAATTACTTTCTATATCCTACATCAACCTTGATTAGTAAAGTAATTCAAGGATAGACATGAAACAGCTTATTTAATTCATTCAAATAAATAATATTATCAACTGACCAAAGTATTAGAAGTGTGAGAATTATACATTAAAGCACAGATTTTAATGTTAGACTTTGAATTTTGATTTCAATACACTATTGCACATTCATGTATTGCACAAAGTATTTAGTTTAATTACATCGAGTAACTGTAATGAAACTACAGTAGAAATTAGAGTAATCCCTTACTTTACTTTTTCAGGGGAAAAGTAATTAAAATACAGTTACTAATTACTTAGTAACTAGTTACACCCAACATTGCCCGTGTCAGTAAGTCAGTTCAGTGTTTGTACTAGTGTTTTTTTTTTTAGTTTAGTGAGTCCGTGTCCGTGGTTTCTGTTAAAGTTATCCTGTCTTGTTTTCCCCATTGTGGGTTTTGTTTTGCCTTTTTGTATAGTCTTGTCTGTTCAATAAATACCCTTGTTTACCCCATCACGCCTGTATCTGCCTGCATTTGGGTTCTCCTGCATTGTCTCCCAAGACAAACCGTGACATTTGGATAGCAGTTTGCGTAGTTGGAGCCTCTGTGAATTTGGTTAGAGACGTAACGTTAGGTTAAGCATTAGCACCATTCCCAGTTTTCGCAAGGCTTTAGTATTATCTGGAGACCTCCTGTGATTTATAAATTACCTCCCCACATCAGTATTACGTGTGAGGCATTCGCATATTTTACACAAATGTACAGACTTATTTTCCGGATGTGATGGCAAGGCATTGCGTATAGTTTGTATAGCCAATAGTTGTATTGCGTTTAATGATATTTACAATCATGGCCAAAGTTGTTGGCACCCCTGAAATTTTTCCAGAAAATCAAGAATTTCTCTCAAAAAAGTATTGCATTAACACATGTTTTGCTATACACATGTTTATTCCCTATGTGTGTATTGGAACAAAACAAAAAAAATGAGGGAAAAAGCAAATTTGATATAATCCTACACAAAACTCCAAAAATGGGCTGGACAAAATTATTGGCACCCTTTCAAAAGTGTGGATAAATAAGATTGTTTCGAGCATGTGATGCTCCTTTAAACTCACCTGGGGCAAGTAACAGGTGTGGGCAATATAAAAAAATCACACCTGAAAGCAGACAAAAAGGAGAGAAGTTGACTTAGTCTTTGCATTGTGTGTCTGTGTGTCCCACACTAAGCATGGCCAACAGAAAGAGGAGAAGAGAACTGTCTGAGGACTTGAGAACCAAAATTGTGGAAAAATGTCAACAATCTCAAGGTTACAAGTCCATCTCCAGAGATCTAGATGTTCCTTTGTCCACAGTGCGCAACAATTTCAAGAAGTTTGCAACCCATGGCACTGTAGTTAATCTCCCTGTACGTGGACGGAAGAGAAAAATTGATGAAAGGTAGCAACGCAGGATAGTCCGGATGGTGGATAAGCAGCCCCAAACAAGTTCCAAAGAAATTCAAGCTGTCCTGTAGGCTCAGGGTGGATCAGTGTCTGCGCAAACTATCCGTTGACATTTAAATGAAATGAAACCCTATGCAAGGAGAATCAGGAAACCCCACTGCTGACACAGCTACATAAAAAAGCAAAACTACAGTTTGCCAAAATGTACTTGAGTAAGCCAAAATCCTTCTGGGAAAACGTCTTGTGGACAGATAAGATCAAGATAGAGCTCTTTGGTAAGGGACATCATTTAACTGTTTATCGAAAACGGAATGTGGCCTACAAAGAAAAGGACACAGTACCTACAGTCAAATATGGTGAAGGTTCAAAGATGTTTAGGGGTTGTTTTGCTGCCTCTGGCACTGGATGCCTTGACTGTGTGCAAGGCATCATGAAATCTGAGGATTACCAAAGGATTTTGGGTCACAATGTAGGTCCCAGTGTCAGAAAGCTGGGTTTGCGTCCGAGATCGTGGGTTTTCCAGCAGGACAATGACCCCAAAAATACTTCAAAAAGCACCCAGAAATGAATGGCAACAAAGCGCTGGAGAGTTCTGAATTGGCCAGCAATGAGTCCAGATCTAAATCCCATTGAACACCTGTGGAGAGATCTTAAAATTAGTGTTAGTTAAAGGCACCCTTCCAATATGAGAGACCTGGAGCAGTTTGCAAAGGAAGAGTGGTCCAAAATTCCGGGTTGAGATGTGTAAGAAGTTTATGGAGGATTATAGGAAGCGATCGATTTCAGTTATTTGTTCAAAAGGGCGTGCAACCAAATATTAAGTTAAGGGTGCCAATAATTTTGTCCAGCCCATATTTGGAGTTTTGTGTGACAATTTGCTTTTTTCCCTCCTTTTTTTGTTTTGTTCCAATACACACAAAGGGAATAAACGTGTGTATAGCAAAACATGTGTTAATGCAATACTTTTCTGTGAGAAATACAACAATTTTGGCCATGACTGTATGACCTACCTGTCAGCACTCACCGCGATCGTGAGTTTCAAATGTTACGAGAGTTTCCATAAAAACAAATAAACAGGAGAGTGCCACTAACTTATGGATATCACCCGGCACCTGAAATAATACCAAAACACCAAAAAATAGCCTCCATTCTTCGCAAACGGTGGATAAAACCTTGAAAATTATATATGGCCGCAAAGTCACAGAGATCCCGATTTGCACGGGCTTAAGATAACAGACATGCTCTTTAATTAAAGCAGCTGTCATGGTCCTGTTCTGGTTTTCGTTCCTTGTGAACAGGACGTAACAGTACCATGTGTGTGTGTGTGTTATGTCTTGTTTGGAGACACGTGTCGTATGTTTTCACATTCGGCCCGTGTCTTCCGTGTAGCTCCGCCCCCTTGTTTCCTCGTTAGCTTCCCTTCAGTGTTTCATTACCCACATCTGCCTATTGTTAATTATCCTTTGTTCATCTCCCTAATTAATGCCCTTGTATTCTCTGTCCTGTGCTCGTTTGTTCTTGTTCATTCTGTACCGCCTGTTCGAAGACTCGTTGTGGATTCCTTGTTAGAGGGCTGTGTTCCAGTACTCTCATCCTGTTCTTTAAGATGTTGTGTCGTGTTTCCCATCAGTGAATTATCCCAGTCCTAGTCTGGTGTCAGTTTGTCTGCGTTCCTGTTTGCCTGCTCTTATTTTATCCCTATTATTATTGTTGTACCCCCTCTTGGGTTGTTGTTTTATGTTTTTAGTATAATAAACTTATTGGTTAACCCTTTCATCCCCGTGTCTGCCTGCAATTGAGTTCTCTCACTTTCCGTACCGTGACAGTAACCATTCCCCGCTGTCGCATTTTTCAAACTTTAGTTGGTGTCTTATATTGCTATTTTAGCATAAATAATAACTGCAAAAGGATAAAGCTCAAAGTAAAATGCCAACCGAGATATTGTCATTAACAGAATTCATATTTCAAGGACTACAGAGAGCGGCTGGAATTGTCTACAGCTCTCTACATGCAGTGGCGGATCTGGAGTTTTTCAAATGGGGTGTCCTGGGGGTGGCCAAGGCAACTTCAGGGGGTCCATAGACCATGATAGAAAGTCAGCGTGTAACCCTAACCTGGCATCAAAAGAAAAATAATAATTTACTTAACCTGGTGTTTGTAACGTGATTTGGCTTAAAAAAAAATTATTCACATACTTTGAATTGTCAGAGTCTCTATCTCGTATCACGTAGATTTGTTACATGGCTGGCCGTACTAGTAACTTGGCTGTATTTTATTAGCCCTATGATATGTACTAAGGCTATTTGCAATCGAGGTACTCTTTTGAGTGTCACGACTATCTTGTGATCAAATCATGAAGAGGCGTTTGATAGGTACTATATTTTTATTAGACTCCTGGAACTCCGTTACAGATATACAACATGAAGTACGACTGACTTGTTCTATCTTCTCTTATGCATGTATGCAGCTTCAAGCCGTCCTGACTCTGCAGCCATTACACATGTCCCATGTATAATACTCTGACATCTCCCCTTTTCAGACAATTTTTTCCTTAGAATAAACATTTATAAACATATCTTTTAACATTAAATCCCTTTTGTTCCTGTTAATTATGATTTTCCTTTACAACAAGGAAATCACATCTTTAGACAATCTGAGCAAATTTTTAGAACCCCGATATATCAATTGCTTGTGAACATCAAACAGAACAATACATCATCAACCGTTCATGTTGTATATCTGTAACGGAGTTCCAGGAGTCTGATAAAACTATACCTATCAAACACCTTGATCACAAGACAACGACCAGATAAATAGCTTAAGAGTTTCAAAGTTAGCTTAACATTTAAACACTGGTGGTGGCTGTAGCTGACGTTAGCCTACAATTAAGTAAACAGGCAAATAGTGTAATGTATTGGCACTGCACTGTTTATGTGTTTAAAACTATCACAAATGTAACGTTAAACATAATGTTTAGGCTAAATCGGGATCTCTTTTATCTAATTCGCCGTCTAGCGCCAACATTCATGTTTACTCATACATCAAGTTGGAATGTGAATCAAAGCGAATCCCGATGCCTAGTCTTATAACTAACTCGGGCCACCCCGAGTGCCACCTCAAATTTTATTGGGCAGTTTAATGATGATTGACATCTCATTTCACCACTTGCTGCAAAAACGTCCGGTGCCGCGCGCAGCTTTCAAATTAATCAAGGACGAAAGTGATGCGAGTAACAGGAGAATAAGGAAATTTCGCATATAAGGTTAGTTATAAGACTAGGCATCGGGATTCGCTTTGATTCACATTCCAAGTCGCTGTATGAGTAAACATGAATGTTGGCGGTAGACGGGTTAATTCGATAAGAGAAATCCCGATTTAGCCTAAACATTATGTTTAACGTTACATTTGTGCTAGTTTTATACACATAAACAGTGATGTCTGAGGGGTTGTAGGATTGGGTAACGTTGGGATAAGCCAAATGGTCGGAGTCATGGAAAGAAGCGCCATAAAACCCCTCAACTCCCTCTTGTCCTGGTTTCTTTATATCATCGTCGAAAGACTATAGTAACACCTGGCTCCAGGGGTCTGGTTTTAGGTTTTGCTATCTCTCTGAGAGTTTGGATAACACTTTTGGTTTATCTGTAGGATATTATCGACTCCTCAGCTTCAAAGCAAGAGGTGAGAAGTCTCTCTGTCACATCTCTAACTTAACATCTGACGCTATCTAGGGATGGGCATTTAAAGCAAAAATAATATTCGAAGATCGATGAGAACTATTCGTAAATTATTCGAAATTCGCACCCCTCCCCCACATGGACGCATTTACACTATTACACACACACAAACGGAGAGAGAGAGAGAACATTTACGCTTCAAATCCGTATGACGACACACTGCTTTATGTGTTATGGAATAGGCAATCTTAGATCAAGCAATACATTAAGATAACGCGCTGAAACATTAATATATGAACAACCAAATGACGGCACTTATTAACAGCACGTCAATCAGAATCAACCGCTCATAATGCTAGGACATTTCATTGTAAAATATGAGCATGCACATTTAAACCAACTAAAAAACAGTGTGATTGATCAGGAAAATATATTAAAGCCATAAAGATTTTAGGCCAGACTTAACACGCGTAAAACATATCAATGACGGCATTTATTAACAGTTCGGAGCGATTTCATGATTTAACAGCTCAAAAGGCTTCAGTTTCTATTGTCATGAAAAAGTTTCTCCAGTCTGGCAGTGATCGTTTTTCTAGACGAACAGTAAACTCGGGCTGTAGAAACTCCATAAGATTTTTAAAACCATATCATTAGCGAACATCTTGCTAGTTAGAGCCATTATTTGCTCCGCAAAAAAATTGGTTGTTCTGACCATAAAGTAGCAACTGATTGCTGACCTGTGGATGGACCTGCTGGGTGCTTCGCCCTCAAATGATTGTGCATCATAGTTGTTGATCCATGATAAGCCAGCTTTGCATTGCAGAGTTTTCACTGCACTTTATTCTCATTCATTTTATTAAAGGACCTTCACACAGAACACATTTTTGACATCGTCTCAATTTACCGTTTCCGTTATGCCGCGCGGGTCTACAGTATGCCTAACTTCGTTACCAATTATTGTAGGAAAATGTTTTCCTCTACTGTCTCTTGATTGACAGCCTTTATGTTTTAGGTGCGTCGTTATTGGCAGCGCCACCCTTTGGTTACATGAACGCGTTACACGTGAAAAGACGGCGAGTTTTTTAAGATCGCACACACTATTCGAAATTCTATAATTTAATATACTATTCGAATATTCGAAATTCGTGACTCATCCCTAACGCTAACCAGAGATAATTCTCTGAAAAATAGGAACTGTGATGCGATTAAACTGTCCTTTTCTATAAACGTATCTAAATTTCTAGGTTGTGTGTCAGCCCTCGTGCCATTTTAAATAGTCTATAACTGTTAGATATACAAGTTTAACTCAGGCTTTGTTTGTATTCGTATATCCGAATGAATCATGACTTGTCCATTTTTATATCTAAATGTTTCTCTTCACAATTCCTCATTGTTTTTTATATTGTGTGACCATAGAACACCTTACACTCATTGTGTTATAATTTGGACTGGTATTTTGTAAAGTTGCTAGGAGGTCATAAAGATACAAATTCACAAAGAACCTCTTCCCTGCTCAACTACGATTGGTTCATTCAAACTCTGAGGGCATGCCCTTTCATGAAGTTTAAATATAGACCGAGGACACAGACAGTTGTTAGTTAAGTTTTATTCTTCCTCAAGTTGCATCGATGGACCTTTCCTCTCACCTCCCCCTTTCGGCCAATACATATATTCATTTGTGATAGGTTTTCTGTGCTCACGCTCCCAAACTTGGTCACATAAACCATGTTTCTAACTATGTAACCTCTGCTCTAAATCCTGTTTGGTAAAGTCACGTTACTTATGGCCATGAGATAACATAAAGTGTATCTGTATTCTTTAAATGTAATGTAAACGATACTACTTGGTATTGTGATACTTCGGCTGGTGTAGTTTTACAAGATAATGGGTATGTCTGTAGATTGGTCCACTTGTCTGCCCATCAATATGCCCCTCTGCCCATCTATCCTGTATGGCAAAAATGTTCCATATATTCTAGAAGTCAAATCATAATAGGGCGATTTATTACACAAAACATATTCCTTTCAGGAAGTGTGAGAATAAAAGACAGAATCACTACACTTAGAATAACTAGCCAATAAATACTCCAAAAACTAGCCTTGAATATTTGATTTATTGTCAACGGTGTGGTCATACTTTCAATACTCTCACAGAGAAGTGATTCTGCCTTCATTAAAAGAGTTATTCCATTGTTGTGAACAGTAAAGAGGAATTGTTCCCGAATGGATGCCACAGTCGGGTGATTTTGTGCTTAACATTGAATAACAGAACACTGCTTTGTAACCGATCAATGGATAGAGCTCACATAGTCCTCACAAACTGGATTCAGAGCTCAGAGCTCCACACTTAATAGATATTTTGCTACCCCTGTCTTGTAAAGCCCTCTCCATGTGCCAAATTTTATTTTTTTGCATAAGTTGAATGCATGGCACCATTTGTGTCATCTAGGTTTTAAGCAAATCTTTAGTTTTCATTACTAACTGTAGAACCTAGAATCATTATTTATTTAGAATAATAATATTGTCTTACATAGGCTAATTAGAAAGTGGAGCATAGATACACACCTTTGGAACCAGATATCTAACATGACTAAGGGAAAATAAATAAACACTATAACTGGACAAGTAGGTGGTTATCCGAAGTTCTGCTCCATATAGGAGTACCAGGTGTCCCTATTGATAGATCCGACTATGAGATATGGCTTGTAGATCTTATAGATCTAAACTTTGAGTCCAGTTTCACTAGATCTCTCTCTGTGAGGAACAAAATACACCTGGAGATATCAACTCTGTTGTCAGTCAATCCTTTAACCCAACCACTAGGGAGATATAGAGCTGAAGGGAAGAACAGCAGGCAGGAGACGAAGTGATGTTAAATAGACAGACAAATGATTTATTGAATAATCTCAGTTGTGTGTTGATGCTCAGTCAAGCTCTGCCAAACTTGGTCTGACTAGAAACAGATTCAATATGTGTTTTTAACCATTCAAGATTACAGTATCAAAACATTGTCTCATGACATTAGTATGAACCTTGAGATGGAGACCAACGGTTACTCATATCAGCATAAGACACAATACAACTCTCAAAGAGGTTAAACAGCAGGAAAGTAAGTGTACGATTTTTTCTTACTTGTCCCTTAAATCTAAGTTTGATTATTCTAAGTTGAAGAGTCTAGTCGATTGAACCTTCAGAGTTTCGGGATCCCGGAGACCAAGAATGAGCAGACACAGAGATGTGCAGTTCAATCAGAGTCCAAAGTTTATTATATCTTTGGGGTAATATTTATATGCATAAAAGAGGAAGTAACATTGGTAATGGAAAACAACTGGACAATGGTATCTCCTTATTAGGCTAAGACAACATGTATTTCAGTTCCTTGTTCTCTAACATTCTAGAACATTCAAAGGCAGTATGACATCAATGCTCTCATTTGACAATTGTCAAGTCATCGTGACTGGCAGTGTAATGTCAGCTTGACCGGCCCAGACATGTCCCTTGGGTATACTCCTTATGAGAAAGCTCAGATACATTATTTCACAAAGCCTGTTATACATTGAGTATGAAGATTCGTTTAACTTGGCCCACACTTGACCTTATATGACTTTAGATATAATGAATGCACAATCATCATTGAAATACATCTCTCATAATATGATAAGTGAACAATAATCATTTTAATACATTTCACACAATAAGTACGGGACACAGACAAAACGTCTTGGTTACGTCTGTAACCTCAGTTCCCTGATGGAGGGAACGAGACGTTGTGTCGAGAACGACAGATGGGGTTCGTCCTTGAGAACCAATCAACTCATACTACTATAGAAAAGGCCAATGAAATTTGGCGAATGAAATTTGCATGCCGAACTCCGCCCCCGGATATCCGGTATAAAAGGAAGCCGGCGTGCAGCATTCATTTACCTCTTGTTCTGAAGAGCCTGAGAGCCTCTCATACTGCAACAGAAACGATACAGGTTTGTGGCATAAGGGACACAACGTCTCGTTCCCTCCATCAGGGAACTGAGGTTACAGACGTAACCAAGACGTTCCCTTTCTGTCGGTCTCTCGACGTTGTGTCGAGAACGACAGATGGGGTTATCTATGGAAAACGCCACAAATGCTGTATCGCGTCACAATCTCAGCGAAGCAACGTTGACAAGCCTGGGCGTGTCAGCTCGAAGCTTTCGTGAGACCTGTAACCTTCCAGTGTGGTGGTCGGGGGGTTCCAGAGCTTTCAGGAAAGATGGATACAGCCCTGACCGGTAACTTTCATGGACAGGGCCTTAGCTCTCTACAGGCGAGAGGCCGTCCGGATCAGGTTTACACCGGGAAAGCGCACTCTTAAGCAGAGAAGTATGGTCTCGTCCTAGGAGGAGAACGCATGGAACGTGCGGACTGGGTAGTTAACCGCGAGGTGGAGGTCCACCTGGGGAGGCTCATGGGTTACCAAGTGTGGGAACCAGTGTCATGAGGGTATGCCAGACGGAACAGCCCGCGGAGGGGGTGTTACTGCGTCTGATAGCACAGGTCCGGTTAGAACTATGTGTGATAGGTCAAGATATGTCCCGGCCTAAGGGGGAAGGCTGCTCTGCTCAGCCAACCCCCAGGAGGTGCTTGCTTAGTGATGGATGGAATGCCTGTTCTTAACCAGGGTGTGGGTAAGAAGGGAGGCTGGTGAGGTACCAATTCTCTTAGCCAAGGTTGGGTAAGAAGAAAAGGATAGATAGCACACTGACCCAACCTGTTAGAGGGTGGAAAGGTGCTTTCGCAGGCATACGCCCCCCCGGATGCCAGTCCTACATGTCGCCACGCAGGACGTGGGCTGACACCGGGTTTACGCGAAGGTTGTTAAACCTTTGCGAAGGTGTTTGGGCATAGCCCAACCCGCAGCTCTACAGATGTCTGCTAGAGAGGCGCTTCTGCCAGTGCCCAGGAGGTGGCTGAACTCCGTGTGGAGTGAGCCCTCACTGCCAATGGGCATGGGAGATTCTGAGATCGGAATGTCGTCGTAACGGCGTCCACGACCCAGTGCGCCAGCCTCTGTTTGGAGACAGCCTTCCCCTTCTGCTGTTCTCCAACAGACACGGAGCTGGTCAGAGCTTCAGAGCTCTGCGTGCGGTCCAGCATGTACTGGACACAACACTGATCGGGTTGGGTCTTCCTCCCCTATGGGGAGCGCCTGCAAGTTCACCACTTGGCCCTGTAGGGAGTAGTGGGAACTTCTTGGGCACGCATCCGGGCCTGGGTCTCAAGCTAACGTAAGAGTTTCCAGGGCCGAATTTAAGGCAATCCGGGGACACGGAGGATGCTCGGTGGTCCCCTTCCCTCTTGAAGGAAGTGAGCGCCGTCAGGAGGGCTGTCTTACTCAGTGAGGAAGATCGGAACCTCCGAGGGGCTCTTGGGGGGCCCTGAGGCTCCCCAGGACCACTTAGGGTCCCAAGAGGGTATGGAGCGGAGGTGAGGCGGATTCCGCCCTCTCGCGCCCGTTAGGAACCTGGTGACCAGGTCGTGTTGCCCTAGACTCTATCCACCGACTGAGTCGTGATGAGTGGCAAGAGCGACTACATACACATTCATTGTGGAGGGGAGACGTTAGTCTCCAGTCTCGTAAGAAGGAAAACACAATCCTGATCGAGCACCTCAGTGGGTCTTTCTCATTGAGAGAGACACCAGGACGAGAAGAGGCGCCGTCTAGAGGCGTGTAACCGCCTAGTAGATGGGGCCCTAGCCTGGGTGATGGTCTCTGCCATAGAGGGGAGTAGCCATCTCAGGATCTTCTCGTCCCGTCTAGAGACCAGACATGGGTGTTCCAGAGGTCTGATCTGGGATGCCAGAACGTGTCCCTCCCCTGAGAGAGCAGGTCCTCTGTCAGGGGAATGGTTCAGGGGGAGTCGCTGTCCAGAGCATTAGCTCTGAAGCCAAGTGCGGTTAGACCGGTGTGGTGTAACCAATAACACCTGGTGCTCCTGCTCCCTGACCTTGCACAGCGTCTGTGCAAGGAGGCTCCTGGGGGGGGAACGTGTGCTTCCGCCCATCCCGCGGTCAGCTGTGCGCAAGGATATCCGTGCCGAGGGCAAGAATATCAAGCGGGCAAATGGTGGTGTTACGGGAGGCGAAAAGGTTTACCTGGGCCTACCCGAACAGCCTCCAAATGAGCTGGTGCGCGGGGGTGAAGTCGCCACTCTCCACGAGGCATAAACTGGCGAGAGAGCACGTCGGCTGTCTAGTTCAGTTTGCTCGGGGTGTGTGTGGCCCGCAGGGAACGGGTCACATGTTGACTCCACCGGAGGAGGCGTCGAGCAAGTTGTGTTAGCTGCTGTGAGCGAACGCCACCCTGACGATCTGTGTTCGCTACAGCTATAGTGCTGTCCTCGGACCAGCACGTGCATGTCTTGCACAAGAGGCCGTAGCCTACTCAGTGCAATTAGCACAGCCCACAACTCTTGGCAATTGATATGCCAGCGCAGGCGGGGGTTCTTCCAACACCCCACCTGCGTGCTCGTTGCACACTGCACCGCACCCCTGCAGGGAGACGTCAGCCGTCACCACGACCTGCCTCATAACCTGCCCAGAGGGACCTGAGTCCGTCGAAAAAGTCATAAGACTAGGGGTTATGGTGCGTTGGCAGCAGGGCGGCATCACCATGCGCCTGCTGCCAGTGTGCCACGCTCTCCTCGGAACTCGATTCTGAAACCAGTGTTGGAGCGGTCACATGTGCATCAACCCGAGGGTTATTAACCCGCGAGGACGCCATGTGTCCCAGGAGCCTCTGAATTGTTTCAGGGGGACCGCTGTCTGTCTAAAATGTTCATTTCAGACAGTTCAACACTGGTTGAGCGCAACTGCGGACAGTAGCGCCGCCGTGGTGACAGAGTTGAGTTCCATACCAAGAGAGAGGATGCTCTGCACTGAGGAGAGCTTGCCCCTCTCTTGGTTGACCTGGAGTCCCAATCGATCTAGGTGCCGGAGCACCAGGTCCCTTCCTGTACACAACAGATCTCGCGAGTGTGCCAGGGTAGGCCAGTCGCTGAGGTAGTTTAGTACCCGCTCGCCTTCTTCCCCTAAGGGAGAAAGGGCGGTCAGGGACAGACCGAAAGGGAGGACTCTGTACTGATATGCCCGCCTCTCGCACGAGAACCGTGGGAACGGCTGGTGTCGACGAGGACCGAGACATGAAAGTAAGCGCCCTTCAGGTCGATTGCCGCGAACCAATCCTGACACCTGATAGATGTCTGGACGCGCCTCTGTGTGAGCACCCTGAACGGCAGCTTGTGAAGGTGCTCTGTTCCGGGTACGCAGACATTTGGGCGCAACCCACCGCTTTCTTGGGAACGATGAAGTGCGGGTCGTGACCCACTGAACATCTTGGTTTTGAGGGACGAGCTCGATGCCTGTTTGCCAGAAGGGTGGTGACCTCTACCCAAAGTACGGAGGCGTCCCTGCCTCTGAGAGAGGGAGAGATGATGCCCTGAACTTAGGAGAGTCTCTGGTGAACTGGATCGAGTAACCAAGACGGACCGCCCGCAAGGCCAGCGAGACAGTGTGGGCAGCTCTCGAGCTCCCAGGGACTGTGACAGGGTGACCAAGGGGACGGTCTGCTTCATCAATCCCACAGCGGGTGGTTCGTCGGCTGGCGGAGGGTCCCCGGAGGAAAGGTTGGCTCCGCCTTTTTACCTGCCTGGCGGGACAACGGCACGCACTGTCGGTTGAGAGTGGTGACAGTCGCCAGGGTGTGAGGTCGGTTCGCCGAGCACAGTCCAGTGGAGTGTGCGATCGGCTGTAAGTACACCCGGGGAGAACGGAAAAACTCTGTGAGTAAGTGGGCGCCAGGCCCTGACAAGGGCCCGGCTTAGGTGACGAGGCAGGAGTCGTCCCGTACCGACCGATCAGAGCCGTGGCTGTGAAGGTTCGGGCCCGAAGTTGTCCTCCCTGGGGTCTTCCCCTCAGTGTCCCTTCTCGCGAGAATGTAGCTGACGGGGTGGTGGTTTCCCCCTCGACCTCTGCTACCGGGGTGCCGCCAGTGGGGGCACAGGAACCGGAGCCGATGTCGAAGGGGTCCTGGGTTGAAGGGCAGCAGACGTCACGCGGGATCTCGGAGGCCTCTAGGCGGCCGAGTCGCGGCGTGAAAAATGTGGCTTATTGCCACTGTCTGCTTCACCGTCAAAAACTGCTGAGCACAGTCCTCCACGGTGTTACCAACAACCCACCCTGCGAGATGGGTGCATCAAGAAAGCGGACTTCCTTGGTGTCACTCCTCTGCACAAGGTGTAACCGGGGGTGTCTCTCCTGGACCACTACCGTGGACATCGTCCGACCCAGGGCCTGTGCCACCGCCTTGGTCGCCCGTAGAGCGCTGCCAGCGGTGGCACGGAGATCCTGCATTATACCCGGGTCGGCCTTACCCTCGTGGAGCTCTCTCAACACCTAGGCCTGGCGGACCTGCAGGATGGCCATGGCGTAGAGAGAGGAGGCAGCCTGGCCCGCGGCATCGCAAGCCTTCGATACCGTGATGCCGAAGTCTGCGTGCTTTGGGCTGTAGGTGTGGCCGATTCCCCCCAGATGGTAGCCGTCCGAGGCACAGGCGCACCGCGGGCGGACGTTCCATCCGGGGGATGTCGACGTAGACCTTGGCTGCCACAGCATCGAGGGAAGTAAGGGAGCCGGAGCTGGTTTCACTGGAACGGTCCGTGGAGCGTTCCAAGTTTTACACAGCTCCTCATGCACTTCCGGGAAAAACATGGAACCCAGGGTGGGCGCGGTTTGCACCGCGCTCCGACCCCAGTAACCACGCATCCCCGGGTTAGCACGGGTGGCATCAGTTCTGCTTCCTCTAGAACTCGACCCGGGGGGTGGAGCTCAGATTCGTCAGAGCCGGATGCCAGTCTCCCTCCGATGCTGCGAGCGATGTCTCATCTACGTCACACATCGTTTCCGAGTGTGTGCGTGAGGATCCGGACGGTATGCCACCGCCGGTTGGGGAACGTTTAGAAGAGCGAATCGGGGTGCGATCGGCCCGTGAGCACTTGGCTGGCGGGTTTACGTTCGCAGAGTTCCCCAAATCACTAACGCTGCTAGCGTGGGTGGTCATCAGGGCCGTAACCACAGATGTCACAGCCCAGGTAGCGAACGAAATGGTGGCTGGTTCCCGTAGGAAGACAGCCACCCGTGACCGCAACTTCTGAAAGACAATCTGCCCGCAGTGCGACGAACGCTGCTTCAGTGTGCTGGACGCCCAGACACCTAATGCAGCGATCGTGTCCATCCCCCTCCTCGATGAGGGTGCCGCACCCAAAAGAACAGCGGGACATGCCGCGCTGGAGAATGCTCAGTCAGTCCTGAAAAGGACTTTTTAGAAGATCTCTAACACCTCCGGAGCCGCCGAGACGCCCAGGGGAAGGTCGCTGCAGGTAGGGATGATCCGCTGCAACACGTCGTAACACCAGCAGTGTAGTTTGTAGAGGATTTTGAATCCTAAGTTGTACTCAAGAGTGAAGGCTCTGAAGAACAAAAGGTAAATGAATGCTGCACGCCGGCTTCCTTTTATACCGGATATCCGGGGCGGAGTCCGGCATGCAAATTTCATTCGCCAAATTTCATTGTCCTTTTCTATAGTAGTCAGAGTTGATTGGTTCTCAAGGACGAACCCCATCTGTCGTTCTCGACACAACGTCGAGAGACCGACAGAAAGGGAACCCAAATTCTCACAATGGCCACTTTCAGACCAACGGTCTTACAAACAGTCCTGTGTCCCTTTAAACAGAATATATATCAGAAACAAGTTATTAGTAGAAATCCATACAAATGTATTGATATAAAATCTAACAAAATCTTGAATAAAAGAATAATGCATTCGCGTATTTTTCTGTGATTTTTCGGTTTGTCTTTCAGATTGTCTTTCAGAAGTTGCGGTCACGGGTGGCTGTCTTCCTACGGGACCCAGCCACCATTTCGTTCGCTACCTGGGCTGTGACATCTGTGGGTACGGCCCTGATGACCACCCACGTTAGCAGCGTTAGTGATATGGGGAACTCTGCGAACGTAAACCCGCCAGCCAAGTGCTCACGGGCCGATCGCACCCCGATTCGCTCTTCTAAACGCTCCCCAACCGGCGGTGGCATACCGTCCGGATCCTCACGCACACACTCGGAAACGATGTGTGACCTAGATGAGACGTCGCTCGCAGCATCGGAGGGAGACTGACATCTGCCTCTGACGAATCTGAGCTCCACCCCCCGGGTCGATTTCTAGAGGAAGCAGAACTGATGCCACCCGTGCTAACCCGGGGATGCGTGGTTACTGGGGTCGGAGCGCGGTGCAAACCGCGCCCACCCCGGTTCCAAAAATTCTCCCCATTATTAGAAAATGATAAGGTCATCATACTTAATTTAGAACTGACATCACTCTGTGGGCAACTCTATGCATGCCACTGGGTTGGATATGAGACACCTGCTTACTTTAAAACCCTCCTTCACTCCATCAAGAACCCTGCATTCAGCAAACCAGTGCCGTCTTGTATTGCCTTCTGATTAGGGGAGTAAATCGCGTTTCTGCTCATTTTACTTCACAACTTCTTCCTGGTGGAACATTCTTCCTAACTCGGTCCACCACATCTCTCACACAATTCAAAAAACTACTTAAAACCCATATATTTTATGAATTCTTGACAGACAAATGAAATATTAGTAGTTATTGTTCTTGTATGACATATCGCTTAATGCTCCCTCTCTGTAAGATGCTTTGGGTAAAAGCGTCTGCTAAATGACTGAATGTAAATGTAAACACAAACACGTCTGTCACGGGTTACTTGAGGACAGAAAGATATCAGACCATATCGGGTTGAAGGCTTTAATGAAAACAATCCACTACTGGAAGACAGGCAGTCCAAAAAAATAACTCCTGGTAAATCCACCATGAACAAAAAGAGATTCCCAATCCCTGGAAAGAAAGGTAACCGACTGATACAAAAACCAAAGTAAACAGGATAATATTCCAGAGGATAACATAAGCACTGACATACATCACATAATGTTAATACCCAACAAAGAACTTTAGAACCCAGGGAGTATAAATGTAGTCCAAGGGATGAGTTGCAACTATGACGTATAATCAATTAATCAGGCGTTAATAGTCTGGTGACCGTGAGCCTGGTAATCCGGAATTCGACGCAGATGTAGAGGGCGTGGCCGGCACGGACGCCGTGCTGGTTATAATTTCACACACTGCCTTGGAAACACAAGAGACATGAGCTATAACGTCTCTGCAGGCATTCTATTAGCACGATTAGACAACCATGCCTTAATTTCCGACCCAGGAACAGTTTGTAATCGTGCCATGTCAAACCAGGCTCACTTGAAAACGTCTTGGTTACGTATGTAACCTCAGTTCCCTGATGGAGGGAACGAGACGTTGTGTCGAGAACGACAGATGGGGTTCGCCCTTGAGAACCAATCAACTCTGACTACTATAGAAAAGGCCAATGAAATTTGGCGAATGAAATTTGCGTGCCAGGCTCCGCCCCCGGATATCCGGTATAAAAGGAAGCCGGCCTGCAGCATTCATTTACCTCTTGTTCTGAAGAGCCTGAGAGCCTATCACAACTGCAGCAGAATACGATACGTGTTGTGGCATAAGGGACACAACGTCTCGTTCCCTCCATCAGGGAACTGAGGTTACATACGTAACTAAGATGTTCCCTTTCTGTCGGTCTCTCGACGTTGTGTCGAGAACGACAGATGGGGTTGCCTATGGAAAACGGCACAACGCTGTATCGCGTCACAATCTCTAGCGAAGCGACGGTAACAAGCCTGGGCGTGTCAGCTCGATGCATTCGCGAAACTGTAACCTTCCAGTGTGGTGGTCGGGGGGTTCCAGAGCTTTCTTGGAGAAAGATGGGTACAGCCCTGACCGGTAACCTTTCACGGGCGGGGCCTTAGCTCTCTACTGGCGAGAGGCCGTCCGGCTCGGGTTTACACCGGGTAAGCGCCACTTCCTTAATCAGGAATGCGCTGCAGAGGCCACCTCCTACCCTTGGTGAGGAATATGGTGGATATAGGTATGGTCTCTTCCTTGGAGGAGAACGCATGGAACGTGCGGACTGAGAAGTTAACCACGAGGTGGAGGCCCACCTGGGGAAGCTCATGGGTTACCAGGAGTGAGAACCACTCTCATGAGGATACATCAGACGGAACAGCCCACGGAGGGGGTGTTACAGACGTCCGGTAGCACTAGGTCCGGTTAGAGCTATCTGTGATAGGTCATATGGTTTAAAGGCCTAAGGGGGAAGGCTGCTCTGCCCAGCCAGCCCCCAGGGGGTGCTTGTTTGGTGATGGATGGAATGCCTATTCTTAACCAGTGTCTGGGTAAGAAGGGAGGTTGGTGAGGTACCAGTTTCTTAGCCATGTGTTTGGGTAAGAAGAAAATGTAGATAGCATACTGACCCAACCTGTTAGAGGGTGGAAAGGTGCTTTCGCAGGCATACGCCCCCCTGGATGCCAGTCCTACATGTCGCCACGCAGGACGTGGGCTGACACCGGGTTTACACGAAGGTTGTTAACCCTTGCGAAGGTGTTTGGGCGTAGCCCAACCCGCAGCTCTACAGATGTCTGCTAGAGAGGCGCTTCTGCCAGTGCCCAGGAGGTGGCTAAACTCCGTGTGGAGTGAGCCCTCACTGCCAATGGGCATGGGAGATTCTGAGATCGGAATGCCGTCGTAACGGCGTCCACGACCCAGTGCGCCAGCTTCTGTTTGGAGACAGCCTTCCCCTTCTGCTGTCCTCCAACAGACACGGAGCTGGTCAGAGCTTCAGAGCTCTGCGTGCGGTCCAGTATGTACTGGACACAACATTGATCGGGTTGGGTCTTCCTCCACTATGGGGAGCGCCTGCAAGTGCACCACTTGGCCCCGGAGGGAGTAGTGGGAACTTCTTGGGCACACATCCGGGCCTGGGTCTCAAGATAACGTGAGAGTTTCCAGGGCCGAATTTAAGGCAATCCGGGGACACAGAGGATGCTCGGTGGTCCCCTACCCTCTTGAAGGAAGTGAGCGCCGTCAGGAGGGCCGTCTTACTCTGTGAGGAAGATCGGAACATCCGAGGGGCTCTTGGGGGGCCCTGAGGCTCCCCAGGACCACTTAGGGTCCCAAGAGGGTATGGAGCGGACATGAGGCGGATTCCGCCCTCTCGCGTCCCTTAGGAACCTGGTGACCAGATCGTGTTGCCCTAGACTCTTTCCACCGACTGAGTCGTGATGAGTGGCAAGAGCGACTACATACACATTCAGTGTGGAGGGGAGATGTTAGTCTCCAGTCTCGTAAGAAGGAAAACACAATCCTGATCGAGCACCTCAGTGGGTCTTTCTCATTGAGAGAGACACCAGGACGAGAAGAGGCGCCGTCTAGAGGCTTGTAACCGCCTAGTAGATGGGGCCCTAGCCTGGGTGATGGTCTCTGCCATAGAGGGGGAGTAGCCATCTCAGGATCTTCTTGTCCCGTCTAAAGACCAGACATGGGTGTTCCAGAGGTCTGATCTGGGATGCCAGAACGTGTCCCTCCCCTGTTAGAGCAGGTCCTCTGTCAGGGGAATGGTTCAGGGGCAAGCCAAGTGCGGTTAGACCGGTGTCTCACGAGTGTGCCAAGATAGGCCATTCGCTGAGATAGTTTAGTACCCACTCGCCTTCCTCCCCTCAGGGAGAAAGGGCGGTTTCCACAATCTTCGTGAAGACCGTGGAGACAGGGACAGACCGAAAGGGAGGACTCTGTACTGATATGCCCGCCTCTCGCACGCAAACCGTGGGAACGGCCGGTGTTGAGAAGGATCGAGACATGAAAGTAAGCGTCCTTCAGGTCGATTGCCACGAACCAATCCTGACACCTGATAGATGTCAGGACGCGCCTCTGCGTGAGCACCCTGAACGGCAGCTTGTGAAGGTGCTCTGTTCAGGGTACGCAGACCTTTGGGGGCAACCCGCCGTCTTTCTTTGGAACGATGAGATGCGGGTCGTGACCCACTGAACATCTTGGTTTTGAGGGATGAACTCAATGCCTGTTTTACCAGAAGGGTGCTGACCTCTACCCGAAGTACGGAGGCGTCCCTTCCTCTGACAGAGGGAGAGATGATGCCCCGAAACTTGGGAGAGTCTCTGGCGAACTGGATCAAGTAACCAAGATGGACCGCCCTCATTAGCCAGTTCGTCGGGGTTGTTTGTCGGCTGGCGGAGCTAACCATGTCGAGGGGGATCCCCGGAGGGATGTTTGGCTCCGCCTTTTTACCTGCCTGGCGGGACAACGGCACGCACTGTCGGTTTGAGAGTGGTGATGGCTGTCGTATGTGTACGACCTCACGCCTCGCCAGGGTGTGAGGTCGGTTCGCCGAGCAAAGTCCAATGGAGTGTTCGATCGGCTGCATGTACACCCAGGGAGAACGGAAAACTCTGTGAGTAAGTGGGCGCCAAGCCTTGAAAAAGGCCCAGCTTTGGTGACGAGGCAGGAGTCGTCCTGTACCGACCAATCAGAGCCGTGGCTGTGAAGGTTCGGGCCCGATGTTATTCTCCCTGGGGTCTTCCCGTCAGTGTCCCTTCTCGCGAGAAGGTTGCTGATGGGGTGGAGGTTTCCCCTCGACCTCTGCTTCCGGGGTGCCGCCTGTGGGGGGACAGGAACCGGAGCCGTTGTCGAAGGGGTCCTGGGTTGCAGGGAAGCAGACGTCACGTGAGATCTCGGAGGCCTGTAGGCGGCCGATTCACGAAGTGAAAAAATGTGGCTAATTGCCACTGTCTGGTTCACTGTCAAAAACTGCTGAGCGCAGTCCTCGACGGTGTTACCAACAACCCACCCTACGAGATGGGTGCATCAAGAAAGCGTACTTCCTTGGTGTCACTCATCTGCACAAGGTATAGCCGGGGGTGTCTCTCCTGGACCACTACCGTGGACATCGTCCGACCCAGGGCCCGTGCCGCTGCCTTGGTCGCCCATAGAGCACTGTCAGCGGCTGTCATACGTCGCACATCGTTTCCGAGTGCGTGGTTGAGGATCCGGGCGGTATGCCACCGCCGGTTGGGGAACTTTCAGAAGAGCGAATCGGGGTGCGATCGGCCCGTGAGCACTTGGCTGGCGGGTTTACGTTCGCAGAGTTCCCCATATCACTAACGCTGCTAAAACAGGCGGACTTCGAGGCCGTAGCCCCAATGTCGCGGACTTTGGGGCCGTAGCCACCAATGTCACAGCCCGTGTAGCAGACGAAATGGTGGCTGGTTCCGGTAGGAAGACAGTCACCCGTGACCGCAACTTCTGAATGACAATCTGCCCGCAGTGCGGGCAAGATGTGTCAACGAACGCTGCTTCAGTGTGCTGGACGCCCTGACACCTAACGCAGCGATCGTGTCCGTCCCCCTCCTCGGTGAGGGTGCCGCACCCAAGAGAACAGCGGGACATGCCGCGCTGGAGAATGCTCAGTCAGTCCTGAAAAGGACCTTTTTAGAATAAATCTCTAACACCTCCGGAACCGCAGAGATGCCCAGGGGAAGGTCGCTGCAGGTAGGGACGATCCGCTGCTCAACGTCGTAGATCCGGCAGAAGAAGAAGAATTCATTGAATTCGTTCTGTTCGTAGTCATGAGCGAAGGCTCTGAAGAACAAAAGGTAAATGAATGCTGCACGCCGGCTTCCTTTTATACCGGATATCCGGGGGTGGAGCCCGGCATCCAAATTTCATTCGCCAAATTTCATTGGCCTTTTCTATAGTAGTCAGAGTTGATTGGTTCTCAAGGGCGAACCCCATCTGTCGTTCTCGACACAACGTCGAGAGACCGACAGAAAGGGAACCATACTTTAACCGTTTCCAGACCATAAGTATGGTTCAGCGAGATAATGGAAAAGTGTCGTGTCATCAACTTGGTTTTCAAGTAAAAAAGTAAAAATCTGTAATTTCCCAGCAGCCGAGGCGGCAATAAAATCCCTTAAAATAACATGTCACGAATTACATGTTTTACGTGTTTTTCTTGTAAATGTGCAATACATTTAACTAATTTCTGATCTATAAAGTACTATTTTGGATCGCATGATCTTGAGCATGACCATGTAATTTATTAAACTGAAGTAATTTTATTTATTTTCTGCAATTTAAACCCAATGCTTTTTAACGTGAGATGACATTTGTTAGCTAAAAAAGTATATTTTTAGATACTACATTTAAATGATCATATTAACTGTACAGAGTTGCTGTAACTGTATGATGTGCTGTATCATGTTAGATGACTGAAATTTGTCAATGCTAGAATTTAAAACATGCACCGTCCTACCAAATCCAACCTGACATTATAAAACTAGCAATAATAGCTAAAGATTATATACAGTCAGGTCCATAAATATTGGGACATCGACACAATTCTAACATTTTTGCCTCTATACACCACCACAATGGATCTCAAATAAAACGAACAAGATGTGCTTTAACGACAGACTGTCAGCTTTAATTTAAGGGTATTTACATCCAAATCAGGTGAACGGTGTAGGAATTACAACAGTTTGCATGTGTGCCTCCCACTTGTTAAGGCACCAAACGTAATGGGACCATTGGCATCTCAGCTGTTCCAAGGCCAGGTGTGTGTTATTCCCTCACTCTCCCAATTACAATGAGTAGATAAAAGGTCCAGAGTTCAATTTTAAGTGTGCTATTAGCATTTGGAGTCTGTTGCTGTCAACTGTCAAGATGAGATCCAAAGAGCTGTCACTATCAGTGAAGCAAACCATCATTAAGCTGAAAAAACAAAACAAACCCATCAGAGAGATAGCAAAAACATTAGGCGTGGCCAAAAAAACTGTTTGGAACATTCTTAAAAAGAAGGAATACACCGGTGAGCTCAGCAACACCAAAAGACCCGGAAGACCACGGAAAACAACTGTGGTGGATGACCGAAGAAGTCTTTCCCTGGTGAAGAAAACACCCCTCACAACAGTTGGCCTGATCAAGAACACTCTCCAGGAGGTAGGTGTATGTGTGTCAATGTCAACAATCAAGAGAAGACTTCAACAGAGTGAATACACAGGGTTCACCACAAGATGTAAACCATTGGTGAGCCTCAAAAACAGGGGGCCAGATTAGAGTTTGCCAAACGACATCTAAAAAAGCCTTCACAGTTCTGGAACAACATTCTATGGACAGATGAAACCAAGATCAACTTGTACCAGAGCGATGGGAAGAGAAGAGTATGGAGAAGGAAAAGAACTGCTCATGATCCTAAGTATACCACCTCATCAGTGAAGCATGGTGGTGTCATGGCGTGGGCATGTATGGCTGCGAACTGGTTCTGGTCTATGATATATGCAAACTGGTATTTATTGATGATGTGACTGCTGACAAAAGCAGCAGGAAGAACTCTGATTTTTTTCTGGCAATATTATCTGCTCATATTCAGCCAAATGCTTGAGAACTCATTGGAAGGCGCTTCACAGAGCAGATGGTCAATGACCCAAAGCATACTGCAAAAGCAACCAAAGAGTTTTTGAAGGGAAAGAAGTGGACTGTTATGCAATGGCCAAGTCAATCACCTGACCTGAATCCGATTGAGCATGCATTTCACTTGCTGAAGACAAAACTGAAGGGAAAATGCCCCAAGAACAAGCAGGAACTGAAGATGGTTGCAGAAGATGCCTGGCAGAGCATAACCAGGGATGAAATCCAGCGTCTGGTGATGTCTATGCGTTCCAGACTTCAGACTGTAATTGACTGCAAAGGATTTGCAACCAAGTATTAAAAAGTGTGTTTTATGATTATTATTCTGTCACATTACTTTTGGTCCCTTTACAAGTGGGAGGCATATATGCAAACTCTGATTCCTACACCACTCACCTGATTTGGATGTTAATACCCTAAAATTAAAGCTGACAGTCTGCAGTTCAAGCACATCTTGTTTGTTTCATTTGAAATCCATTGTGGTGGTGTATAGAGCCAAAAATGTTAGAATTGTGTCGATGTCCCAATAATTATGGACCTGACTGTATTATGGGTTTGCCCATGTGCACTTCATTAAATGTGTCCGGGAAATCACTGGGGGGAGGAACCCAAATGCAGGCAGCGGTACCAGGGTTCACAAAGGGATTTATTTCAAAGAACACAAAACAACGACCAACGATCGGGTATAACCAAACAAACAGAATAGCAAGCAGGTCGAAGACTAACTGACTCTTAAGCTGAACTAAACAACACTAGACAAAACTAAACTAAAACACTAACTAAGAGTGGACAGGAGTACGATAAACAGGAACTGTCATGATTCCACTTCACCTTGTCAGGTATGTCTTGTTCTAGAGGTGGAATCATACAGGATCCTCTGTTTCATGCGGGAGAGACACGATTTCTTCTCTCTCTAGTCTGCGTCATCGTTTCTTCCCTCCTGTTTCCTAGTTTGTGTTAATTAGCTTCCCTTGAGTGTTAATCCCCTGCACCTGTTCCCTCTTAAGTTTGTTCCCTATAAGACATCCTCATGTTTCATTGTCCAGTGCTCGTTCATTGTTTGATGTACGCTGTTGTAAACTGTCGTGTTGTAGCTGTTCAGTGTACCTGTACCTCTATGCCAAGTCGTTGTTCCTGTTCCCCTGTCTTAGTAAGTGTAGTCAGTGTTCGTATCGAGTGATTGTTTTATATTCTAGTTAGTCAGTGTCCTTGTTAAAGTTTATTATTTATCCTGTCTTGTTTTCCCCCACGTGGGTTTTGTTTTGCCTTTTGTATAGTCTTGTTTGTTCTGTTTGTAAATAAATACCTGTGTTAACCTCTCAACCATCTGTCTGCCTGCGTTTGGGTTTTCTTCCTTGTCAAACCGTGACATAATGAACGAGCCAAAAGGAACCCAGCAGTCATCAACGACCGAGTCGAGCGTGGCGTTCCGAAGCCACCATGCCCACGTTTTGCTCGGTCCGGAGTCCGAGTCCGGAGGTCCCGAGTCCGGAGGTCCCGAGTCCGGAGGTCCCGAGTCCGGAGGTGTCAAGCCCCAAACATTTTTTGGGGGGGCGCCATGGGGAGGTGATGGTCCGAGCGGCCAGCCCGGCCGCAGATTCCTTCCAGGAGCCGGAACCAAGCCCAGTCCAGGAGCCGGAACCAAGCCCGGTCCAGAAGCCGGAACCAAGCCCTGTCCAGGAGCCGGAACCAAGCCTTGTCCAGGAGCCGGAACCAAGCCCGGTCCAGGAGCCGGAACCAAGCCCTGTCCAGGAGCCGGAACCAAGCCCTGTCCAGCCGGCCTTCCGACCGGCGTCAAGCCCTGTCCAGCCGGCCTTCCGACCGGCGTCAAGCCCTGTCCAGCCGGCCTTCCGACCGGCGTCAAGCCCTGTCCAGCCGGCCTTCCGAACGGCGTCAAGCCCTGTCCAGCCGGCCTTCCGAACGGCGTCAAGCCCTGTCCAGCCGGCCTTCCGACCGGCGTCAAGCCCCCTGGGGCTCCGCGCTCTGGCGCGTCCCCCAGGAATAGGACTTCCCCTCCCAGCCCTGCCCCTTCTGGACTTCCCCCTATGTACTCTGTTTTGACCCCACCCCCCCTCACCCCAACCCATGGATTGTAATGTCTTGTATGCCCCTTGTCATGTTTGCCTTGTCTGTCTGGTTCTTGTCAGTGTCCCAGTCTGTCCTGTCTTGTTTGTGCCTTTGAGGAGCATCAGGATGCTGCTCCTTAAGGCGGGGGTTCTGTCATGATTCCACTTCACCTTGTCAGGTATGTCTTGTTCTAGAGGTGGAATCATACAGGATCCTCTGTTTCATGTGGGAGAGAGACGATTTCTTCTCTCTCTAGTCTGCGTCATCGTTCCTACCCTCCTGTTTCCTAGTTTGTGTTAATTAGCTTCCCTTGAGTGTTAATCCCGTGCACCTGTTCCCTCTTAAGTTTGTTCCCTATAAGACATCCTCATGTTTCATTGTCCAGTGCTTGTTCATTGTTTGATGTACGCTGTTGTAAGCTGTCGTGTTGTAGCTGTTCAGTGTACCTGTACCTCTATGCCAAGTCGTTGTTCCTGTTCCCCTATCTTAGTAAGTGTAGTCAGTGTTCGTATCAAGTGTTTCTTTTATATTCTAGTTAGTCAGTGTCCTTGTTAAAGTTTATTATTTATCCTGTCTTGTTTTCCCCCTCGTGGGTTTTGTTTTGCCTTTTGTATAGTCTTGTTTGTTCTGTTTGTAAATAAATACCTGTGTTAACCCCTCAACCATCTGTCTGCCTGCGTTTGGGTTCTCTCCCTTGTCAAACCTTGACAGGAACAAGGTAGCTAGAGGGAAAGCTAAACAAGGAAACGACATGGCGGGAACAAAGACGCGGACTGGAGAGAGAATATAGAAGGCTGCTAGGTAAACTATCTCTCCCTCTACACAAAACCTGAGGCTATGCCATGACTCCGCTGCAAGACCAAGAATAAACATGACATGATGGCGGAATAATGACAAAATGTGTCACCAAAGTCAGCATCAACAATGTAGATAAAAAAGTCTAATTAATCTTTTAATTTAATTAATATTATCTCAAATTTTGTTTAAGTAAGAATTTATTAAATTACTCAATTACTAAATTACTTTATTATAATTAATTTATGTATTCCACTTGCTTGATATCTACAGATGCCTAGAACGATTTTTACAGTGCATATGGATAACCTATAGTCATGCAAGACCTATTTTCCAAACAACACACATCTTGTGATGGGGTGAAATATGGCAGGTCTGAAAAATATGCTTTATGTTATATCATGGAAGATGCTGTTTTTCTTCTGCTGTACCTGTTGAAAAGTTACACCCCATCAGCAGGCTTTTCTAATCATAATAACAGCCCCTCTCACAGTCTGATAAATTTAGACAGTCTCCTCGGAATGGCAATGTTGCAGTATATGTTATGTCACGTCTATCTCATAGTGCTTGATGGGAAAACATTTCTCATGCCCATCCTGACAACACCTTAGACAGTAATCCTCGCGAGCTGATATACATGTCTCAGTCAACAGCCCTGCATGCCTTTGTAAATGTCAAAGTTGTCCTATTGATAATTCAATACCGTACTTAATATGAATGTTCATATTATGAATACATTTGTTAACATCCTATTTTTGCATTGTCCTGTGAGTTTTTTTTGGGGGGGGCGGAAATATGTGTAAGTTATTTAATCTTGAAAGAAAAAGGGGTCATATTTCTTTATACATACTAAATTAAACAATCTAAAAGATGTCCTGTGACTTCTGTTCTTTAAACCCTTGGTATACCAACAACAACTGCAAAAACTATTTACTCTGTTATAAACAAGAACAAATTAAACACAAGAAACTGCTACTAGTAAAAGTGAGTTACAAAGATTTTGCTAACAATCCCATTAAGTTATGAAAACATTCTTTCCACAGGAATTTGTACGTATTTTGTATGAATTTGTACAATGTGAATTGGTATTGAATTATTATATAGGAAACACAACTGTAAATGACATAGCAAACTGCAAATGACAAAACTACACTTGCTTCAACAAATGTGTTTTTATTTCAAGAAGAACTTTTAAAGTTAATTATTAATTACCTAATTTTGTCTCTGAAGTTTGGAGCAAAATCAGGATTTTAAGTCTTGTGTCCCTTGACTCCAAAGCAATAAGTGGGTCAAAGCTCTCTGACTTCAGGTAATGCTTAATGATATCTGCTGAACTCATTAAATGACTCAACTTTGATTTTCAACAACTTTTTAGTCCTCAGTAAGCCAGCAAAGCAGAAATTAGCAGTAATTATACTGGTTCAACCTAAAAATCACAATTAAATGGAACGCGGTGGTGGATTATTCAGTCCATGACTTTGACGTTGAATCCCTCCAGCATGGCTGGAGGTTGAAAAGCGGCAAATTAAAGGTCTCAGGCAATCAGCCTCTCTCCACACACAGACAGTGCCCTCAGGAAGCCATTCCAATACAGTGATGGAGCACAGAAAGCAGCTCCGCTGTGCATTGACAGATAGCGAAGTGTGATGAAGTTGCTTCCACCAGGCCAACTGTGACTGCTCTTGCCCCAGGGGCGAGGGTTCACACCGCTCCGTGCCCTCACGTGTTGCAGCAAGAGTCTGCATTTGACAATTTTAATATATCATGAGTCGTGACAGTTTCAGCTGCCAGCTCCTGTAAGATCAATGTGAGCAGTGTCCCTGGTGTGCTTTTGACATTCATGTGTTTCTTCTTTATCTGTCTAAATGTGTTCACTCTATTTTACGCTTGTTCTTGACCCATATAAAAGTTTTAGATGAATTTCTTATAAAAAAGTAATTTGAATCTTTAAAATGAAGCAAGGTTTATACTTAACATGTAGCGATCTCATGAACATTTTGAAATAATTTAAAGTAAACTAATTACATAAAAACTTTGGCATAAAATTAGAAATTGAATATATTAAAGCGGCCCTGCAACGATGTGTCATGCATTTTGACTTCTTTACAATGTTAAACGTGCTGTCTTCTCATGCTTAACATGTTCAACTTGTCAAAAATCAAGTTGGGCGTATTACATAGTATTTCTGTGCTCGATACACTACCCTTTTTCGAACACTTAAAACTGTTTTGCAACAACTTTTCGTAGTCCCTTATTGGACAAATCTTCCGGAAAGACACACGGCATGGCAACATGAGAGCAGGAGAAGGAGTATGCGCCGATGTCAATTTCATATGTAAGCAGGAGAGAAAGAGAGCATACATTCGCGAAGTTCAGATGTTTGTTTTTTCCCTGTATTTGAGTGATGCATATTATAGAAAAACGTTGGATATAACACTGGATTTGGAGATCGTTTGAAACTGATATATGGAGCCGTCCCAGCACTAAAAGATGACATGAACCCAGGGCCGGCCCTAGCATTTTGGGGGCCCTAAACTGATTACAAAATGAGGCCCCCCATCATCTAATGTACACAACATACCAACCGTACACAGATTATATCACATGTACCTAATTATATCTAACAATGTCAAATTAACAAAACAATAGTATCCCTTTACAGCTTTCCTGTAGCTCAGTGGATAGAGCATGGTTCTAGTGACGCCGAGGTCATGGGTTCGATTTCAGAGTTTGGACAGTTCCCCTTTTTTTGATCCTTTCTTTTCTCATCTTCTTTCCTCTTCTTCCTCTTCTCTGCACCAGACTGATAGTGCCGCCTTTTCATTTTTAATCTTTGCATGGTTTAAAGCTAACGCACATGATGATTGACACTGACACAACGAGCAAGTAAATTAAATTATCACGCACGGCAGGGGCCCCCAAGTGGCCACATGCGGTGAGTGAAACTGATGTTTGTGTTTTGTTGACAATGGGTACACAGGTGCTTTGGTTCAGCCTACCCCTCCCTCACGCACGCGCCGTATGTTTTCAGAAACAATCGTAAAGCTGTATCTATCTTTTTTAAATGTGATCAAACTAAATACTCTTCGAAGATTCTAAGTATGCAATAGTACTCTAGGTACTCAAGATTAATATGAGATTGGCAGAAACCTTGTGTGTTGAGCCCGCTTTAAAGCAACAATATAGAACATTTGCTCACAGGTTCCCTCATGTGGTTGATAAGCGCAATTGTCTGTTACTAGTGTCGTAAATAATTTCGCTGTATAAGCTTCTCCATGGGCAGCAGCACAATACACGTGAATTTGATGACTAAGCTGATGGAACAGAAACGATGGAACGAATAAGCTGATGGAACAGAAACGATGGAACGAAAAAGCTGATGGAACAGAAACGATGGAACGAAAAGGCTGATGGAACAGAAACGATGGAAAGAATGCAGAAACGTTGTTTGGAAACTCTTCCGCAGGCAGGGGATGGGCGGGGCGGTGTGTACCGTCCCAAACACAGAATTTAAAGAGTGTGGTTCTAGCCACTATGAGGCTGCATAGGTAGAGGCAGTAGCATTTGTATACTTATGAGTTGTTCTACCACTGAAATAATTTTAGAGATACTATTTAAAGGTCGAAAAACTACAAAGTCTTGCTTTAAACTATTGACGTCATCTAAAAATAAAATGTACATAAAAAAGCTTGGCAGGATTTAATTTATAATGGACAGGTTATATATGTATAATGACATTGCATTCATTGAAAGTAAACACATTTACTCATTTTGTACATTATTATGATTTCATTCTGTTGTGTGTGACTGTGGACTTATCACACACATTCACACGCGCACACACGCACACACACATTCACACACACAAACACAAATGAATTAAGGTGAAACACATTTTTCTATTTACATTACAATATATACTGTCTAATGTCTTTGCAACATCTTCTGTACTTTTTACTTATTAATATTCTATACACGAAGGTCACTATAAACTGTCATTGTAATGGAAAATGTCTCTTTTGTCATAGAAAAGAAATAACAGTATACATAAATATTGGCAGAATTTTCATTTCTGTCTGGATTTTATATTTAACAGTAGTATTCTTCTTCATCACAGCCACTGCAGACATGCCTATCTGGCGATCAGGCTTCAGGCATCTCTCATTCTGCCACCTCCTTCCCTTCAATCCAATAAATTCCCTCCAACGCTTCAAACATGCATTATTTATTTGCTTTGCCCAGTAATTCATCTAGGATGACTTACAAATACATTTGCCAAGGGCTGATAACATGGTGCTGCCGGCACATTACTGAAGCTGCACAGAATAATTATTGCATTGTTTATTATCCATAGAAATGTAAAGAAAGAAAGCTATACTGTTTTAGTTGTTGTATAACTGCAGTTTGTGACTTTTATGATTTTTTTTCACATTGTTTCTTTAACTTCATATAACATTAAACTTTGCAATAAGTGTTGTTTAAGAGTTTTTTTCTACTGCTTACAAACGTCTCGGTTACGTCTGTAACCTCTGTTCCCTGATGGAGGTAACAAGATGTGGTGTCGAGCCAACAGATGAAATTTAGCTAATGAAATTTGCCTGCCAGTCTCCGCCCCCGGATATCTGGTATAAAATGAGACGCCGTGCAGCATTCATTTGCCTTTTGTTCTGAAGAGCCTGAGAGCCTTCACGACTGCAGCAGAGGACGATACGTGTTGTGGCATAAGGGAAGAATAGAAACATTGAAATATTAAAACAATGCTTGATTACCTAATGTACAAAAAATCTGGTATCAAGCGTATAAAAGCCACAATCCTTAAGGACTTATAAAATGTACATATCACTAATCTCACCATTTCCCCAAACGAGGCTACGGCTTCAGTTATTGGAGTTACGGAAATAAGACAAAAAAATGTGCACAATTCCCATTAAGTATGGAAGCAGTTTACACAGATATATGTCAATAGGGATGTTAGTTCAGCATCAGCTTCTCTGGAGGCTCGATGAGAGAGACTTCATGGTACTTTGAACTTTTGTACTTTTTTTTTTCCTCCACTTCCTGTTTGCTGAGAGCGCGTGGTTTGAGACAGTTGTCAGACAGAAGCGATGACCTCTCCCCCACCGCCGCCACCGGTCTTCGAGATTTCTACGAGAAATCGCTTTGCTGTCCTCTGCGAGACGAAATCCAACCCTGTGGTCATCGGAGACTCAATCGTCCGGAACGTACGCGCCACCTTCAATGAAGGTAAGGTGCGCAGTCACTGTTTTCCTGGCGCCCGTGTTCTCGATGTCTCTGCGCAGGTTACAGCGATTCTGAAGGACGATGCAAGAGTTGGAGCCGTAGTTCTGCACGCGGGGGCGAATGATGTGAGAATGCGGCAGTCGGAGATCCTGAAGAGGGACTTCAGGAGTCTGGTCGATACTGTTCGCAACGCATCGCCCACGGCGAGGATCATCGTATCAGGGCCGCTTCCTACTTACCGACGAGGGAACGAAAAGTTCAGTAGACTATTTTCGCTTAATAACTGGTTAATGTCATGGTGTATTGAACAGAAGCTGCTCTTTGTAAATAATTTTGATCTGTTCTGGGAGCGACCAAGGCTTTTCCGCCCCGACGGGCTGCACCCCAGCAGCATTGGAGCGGAGCTTCTGTCTGACAACATCTCAAAGACACTACGCACCATTTGACTAGTAAGTACAAATTTTAACCATAGTCTGTGTTCCTCTCACCCACCTGTTAAGAATGTTACTGTTAAGAATGTTACTGCTTTCAAATGCATAGAGACTGTGTCTGTCCCCCGAATAATACAACCAAATAATAATTTATTTAAAAGTCAGAGAAAAAACCTTATTATGATTAAACCAAAAGACAATATATTTAATGAGCAAAACCAAATCCTAAAGTTTGGGCTACTTAATATTAGATCACTAAATCCAAAGGCAGTTATTGTAAATCAAATGATCACAGACAACAGTTTTGATATATTATGCCTTACTGAAACCTGGCTTAAGCCAAATGATTACTTCGGTCTAAATGAGTCTACTCCACCAAGTTACGGTTATATTCATGAGCCACGTCCGGTTGGTCGAGGTGGTGGTGTCGCAACAATCTTTAGAGACTTTATAACCGTTACTCGGAGAACAATGCATACATTTAAATAATTTGAAATGCTTGCGTTGAACATAACAGTTCCAAACAAAAGTAAAAAATCATTGGTCTCTCTTACATTGGTTACTGTGTATAGACCCCCTGGGCCTTACACTAATTTTCTGATAGAGTTCGCAGACTTTTTATCGGATCTATTGGTTAACGTCGATAAAGTACTGATTGTTGGAGATTTTAATATCCACGTAGATATTACTAACGATCCATTAGCTGTGGCGTTTAAAGAACTACTAGACTCTTGTGGTGTAACACAGTACATCAATAGACCTACTCATCGACATAATCATACCCTAGACTTGATTATATCTCACGGAGCCGATCTAACCAATATCGACATTATACCTCAAAGCGACGACGTTTCCGATCACCATCTTATAACATGTACACTGCGCACTGCAGAAATCAGTTGTATACCTCGTTATCGACAGGGTAGAACAATCACCTCAACTACTAAAGATAGTTTCGTAAAAAACTTGCCAGATCTGACTCCTCTAATAACCTTTCCAACTAATATAGAATTGCTCAATGACATGACCAGCAACATGGGCACCATTTCTCTAATACATTAGAAGCGGTCGCACCTGTGAAGTCAAAAAAGATAAATGATAAGATCATAGCACCATGGTATAATAACACCACTCGTGCCCTAAAAAGAGAAACGCGTAAACTGGAGCGAAAATGGAAACAAACCCAATTAGAGGTCTTTAAAATTGCATGGAAAGAGAGTGCAAGCTGTTACAAAAAGGCACTAAAAGCAGCAAAAGCTGAGCACTTCCGTAATCTCATAGAAAATAACAAAAACAATCCAAGGTTTTTATTTAGTACAATTGCTAAACTAACAAACAAACAGACTCCACCTGACCTGGGTATTCCATCGCACCTTGGTAGCAATGAATTCATGAAGTTTTTTACTGAGAAAATCGAAATAATACGAGACAACATAGCTAAAACTAAACCTCCAAGTGTGTCGGAAGAATTAGTTTCAACCGTCACCCAAAAAGAAAAGCTAGAGTCTTTTTCTCCTATAAATCAGGAAGATTTAATTAAAATTATTGCAACATCCAAACCGACGACATGCTTATTAGACCCCATTCCGACTACTTTATTAAAAGAGCTACTACCTGTTGCAATTCAGCCCATTTGTAACATAATCAACTCGTCAATTAACCTAGGCCATGTCCCAGGACCCTTTAAGCTGGCTGTAATTAAGCCTCTTATCAAAAAAACAAACTTAGACCCAAATGAACTTGGAAGCTATAGACCGATTTCAAATCTCCCGTACTTGTCTAAAATACTAGAAAAAGTAGTGTCAACTCAACTGTGTACCTTCCTACAAAATAATGACATGCACGAAAAGTTTCAGTCTGGCTTCAGACCGTATCATAGCACTGAAACTGCGCTCGTTAGAATTACAAATGACCTTCTTATTGCATCAGATAAAGGTAACATCTCACTCTTAGTCCTGCTTGACCTTAGTGCTGCTTTCGATACTGTAGACCATAAAATACTATTAGATCGTTTACACAATTATACCGGTATTCAGGGACAGGCACTACAATGGTTCAGATCTTACTTAACAGACAGATATCAATATGTCCATTTAAAAGGGAAATCGTCATATCTTACGCAAGTAAATTATGGATTACCTCAGGGATCGGTTTTAGGACCCTTGCTTTTCTCCATATACATGCTGCCCCTTGGCAACATTATTAGAAAACATGGAATTAGCTTCCACTGTTACGCAGATGATACTCAGCTATATATCTCATCAAGACCAGATGATTCCTTCAAACTATCCAAACTGGCAGAGTGCATCGAGGACATAAAACATTGGATGACTAGTAATTTCCTTCTTTTAAACTCTAACAAAACGGAAATATTACTTATAGCACCAAAAACACGTAAACAGAATATCTCCGATTACAGCCTGCAAATTGAAGGCTGCACTGTTACTCCAACAAATACAGTTAAAGACCTAGGGGTTATATTAGACGGCAACCTGTCATTTAAAAATCACATCTCAAATATCACAAAAACAGCTTTCTTCCACCTTAGAAATGTTTCCAAGTTAAGAAATATTTTATGTGTTGCTGACGCAGAAAAGCTTATTCATGCATTTGTGACCTCAAGACTTGACTATTGTAATGCTCTACTTAGTGGTTGTCCTGCATCATCGATAAACAAACTACAGTTAGTTCAGAATGCAGCTGCCAGAGTTCTTACTAGGTCAAGAAAATACGATCACATAACCCCAGTTTTATCATCGCTTCACTGGCTACCCGTTAAGTATCGTATTGACTTTAAAATTCTTTTAATTACCTACAAAGCCTTAAACGGTTTAGCCCCTACTTACTTAACCGAGCTTTTATCACGTTACAACCCAACACGCTCTCTAAGATCTCAAAACTTAGGACTTTTGACAACACCTAGAATAACTAAATCCACTAAAGGGGGTCGAGCTTTCTCATACGTAGCACCTAAACTCTGGAATAGCCTTTCTGATACTATTCGAGGGTCAGACACACTCTCCCAATTTAAATCTAGATTAAAGACACATCTTTTCAGCCAAGCTTTCACTTAATGCATAGTTAATGAACAGCAGCTACGCTAATTATTCTCTTTATTCACTTTCCGCCTCTGCGCATCCCGAGGTAGGAAGAAGTTCCACCATGTCCAGACGACCGACAGATGCCGATCCCCAATTTGAGATAACGCCAGCTACAGCTGGAGACTGATTGAGCATCCCAGCTCCATCTAAGGCAATTCCACCACCAGCCAAGAGAAATATGACACTCGGACCATCCCGGCTCAGACCAATACACCCCCAACCAAGAGCAAAGACGGACTATTTGTCTTATTAATGCTGAAGTTACAATATTTGGTATTAAATGCTAAACTTAAATCACATGCTCGGCGATAGAGCAGTCCAGCAGCTCCAACAACACGGTCCCACTGTTGCAACAGCACACGGGTAGGGCCAGACAATTTCCTCCGCACTATCGGGTTAGGTGGTCTCTGTGTCTGCCAGAACGGCAGGAAGGCCCCAATAGTGGGATCCACTGCTTGTAGCCTTAACTCTTCGATGGTGCGAGAAGGGAAGGCTGAGACAGCCATCTGAGTTGCCAATGGTGGGTCTTGACATCTGGTTGTTTGTTGTACAAGAACTGGTATGGCTGTTCCTAGTGTGGTCTGTCCCTGTGGTCCTGCAGGTTGTCGGGAAAGGGCATCTGCATTCCTGTTAGTACGACCAGGCCTATAACGGATGGTATAATTAAAAGCAGCAAGCTCGGCCTCCCACCGCTGTTCAGTCACTCCCAGTTTAGCAGTCCCTAGATGGCTCAGGGGATTATTGTCCGTCCAAACAGTGCATTGTTGGCCCCACAGATATTCCCGAAACTTGTCACTCATGGCCCACTTCATTCCAAGGAACTCCAGTTTCATCGAACTGTAGTTTTTTTCTGCTGGGCTTAGACTCCGACTAGCATAGGCGATTGGCCTAATCTTTCCTTGCAGCTCCTGTGAGAGTACTGCTCCAAGACCAGTGTGGCTGGCATCCACCTCCAAAATGAATGGTAGGTCAAAATCAGCGAACGCCAAGGTAGGGGCACTCACTAACCTCTGCTTCAAGGCCTGGAAGCTGTTCTCACAGACATCTGTCCATACCCCATCAAGGCGTGCCCCTTGGCCCTTACGGGTCTTGGTATTGGCAAGCTCTGCTCCCAGGCGGTTTAAAGGAGCAGCCAGCTTGGAAAAGCCCTCCACAAATCGCCTGTAATAACCAGCGAACCCAAGGAAAGACCTCAATTCGGACACGGAGGTGGGACGGGGCCACTTAGCCACTGCAGACACCTTGGCTGGGTCAGTGGCCACACCCTCGCGGGAGACAAGGTGTCCCAGGTACTGGACTTCCTTCTGGAAAAAACAGCATTTCTCCAGCTTTGCTTTCAGACCCTCCTTTCGTAGACGGCTCAACACTAGATCCAGACGATGTATATGATCTTCGACACTAGAAGAAAAAACAATTATATCGTCCAAATAAAGTAAAAGGGACTGGCAATGCTGTGCTCCAAACATTCTCTCCATCAGTCGTTGAAAAGTGCTTGGGGCGTTACACAGTCCAAAGGCCATACTGTTAAATTCAAATAACCCAAAAGGCGTGCAAAAGGCAGTCTTTGGACGGTCTTGTTCAGTCACAGGTACCTGGTTATACCCACTAGCCAGGTCCAGCGTGGAAAACCACTGAGCCCCGCATAGTGCATCCAAGGACTCCTCAATGCGGGGAAGAGGGAAGGCATCCTTTCTGGTCCTGCTGTTGAGCTGTCTGTAGTCAACACACATACGTAGGCCACCACATTTCTTCCGCACGATCACAATGGGAGAAGCATAGGGGCTACTACTTTCTCGTATGACCTGACTGTCTAGTAACTGTCGCAGATGGGCCTTAACAGCATCGTAATCAGAAGGGGGAAGACGCCTGTAACGTTGCCTAACTGGTTGGTCATCCAGCAGAGGTATATCATGAGAGATAAGATTAGTACAGCCAAGGTCACCCTCAAAAGCAGAGAACACTGACTCATGCTTTAACAAAAATGCCCTTATCTGTTCTTGCTCAGCCTCCACTAGCACTGACAAATCAAGGGCCTGTATCTGCTCCCTCACTGACCTAGGCCTGACTTCCCCATGAGGAACCTGCATGCTAGCCACAGCAGCTTCTACTCCTGGTTGATCTTCAGAAATCCCCACAGGCAGGCCCTCAACAGTAGCATGAACAAGCAACCCCAGCGACTGGCGGGGGTATAACGTAGCACGTGTAAACCCCACGTTGACTACGGGGATAAAAGCTGTACCTTGATCTACGCGCACTAGCACAGGCGACACTAGGAGACCACTCTGTAAAGAATCGCTAGTCGGTTCCAACAGGACAGCAGGGGCGTCACAAAAGTGAGGAGAGCAGGTGGCTGCCACCAATTTTACAGTGCCTCCTGGTATATGAATGGGCCTTCTACCTCTAACTTTAGCTACACCAGTTTTGGGTTGAAGAGAACTAAACTGGACCCGATGACAATGCTGCAAGGCGTGCCACCATGGGAGTGAGGCATGAATAACCGGTGGGAGATCAAACAAAGAAGAACCATGCTGGCCAAACAGCTCAGCATAGCATTCTCCAATTACATTCATCCCAAGCACACCTGGCACACGTGGAGGGACAAGCTGACCTGGGGGATCTTTAACCACTAGCCAACCTCTTTGTGGGATTACCTTCCCCAACACTTCCACCGTTAGTTCAGCATACCCGACATAGGGTATGTCTAGACCATTTGCAGCCCGAAGCTGTAACCAATTACACTGTTGAAGTTTATCCTTGAAGTGTTGCACAAAGAAACTCTCCACCAAGGTAGATACCATAGACCCTGTGTCCAAAAGACAACTGACAACTACTCCCCCCACTCTCACAGCTACCTTCGGGCACTGAGCAACAAGGGAGGTTACAGGGTGGTTAAAAGTGTCCTGATTCTGAGAGCCGCTACCATCCCCTCTCAGCGTGTGACTCTGCACGCTGAAGGGCGCTAGTTTTCCGACAGAGAAACTGAGACAACATCAGCCTGAGCTTGGGCCTGGGGAATGTGATTAGGAGTTACCACTCTCTCATTATTACACTCTCGAGCATAGTGGCCAGATTTTAAGCATCGCCTACAAATGACCGTTGACGGCCGACTAACTAGAGAAGGGCGACTGGAGTAGGCGGGGCGAGCTACCCCTTGTAGAGTAGTAAAGGCACTAGTTAAGTGGTTGATCTGTTCTTGTTGCTTAAGCAAAATGCTCCGCAACTCTGCCATTTCTGAACTTGCCATGCTAACGGGCGATAAAGCCCTGCCTGGCTGAATTTTGGAATACTGCGTAGCGCACAGAGAGGGAACTGAATGACTCCTACCCCGATTGAAGTCACTGGGCCTGCCCTCACACTCCCACCGGATAGCAGCAGCACGCAGTTCCAGCATGGACATCCCTGGGGTCTGACGGACAAGTCTCTTCAATTCCCTGCCGAGGTCAGAGTCAATAACGTGCTCTGCAAATTGGTCACGGAGCAGCATGTCAAACTGAGGTACTGAGTCAGGGGAGACCTGTTTAACTTTATCCATCAGAGAAAAAAGAGCATGTGAATATTCTTGTAAAGATTCACCGTCTAATTGTTTTCTAGAAAAGAAACTTTCTTGTAGAGCAACATAAGACTGTGAACACCCATAAAGTTCTTTAAGAATATTTGCAATCCTTTCCGGGTTTTCCCGATCAGCCCTTGGCCTATAGCGAATCTCATCCTTAGCCTCCCCATCCAGATGATCAAACATAAGGTAAGCTTTGTCCAGTGCACCCAAATGTCTAGTACGCGCACAAACTTCCACCTCTTCCACCCACTCAACAATGCCAATACCCATCCTACCCCGAAATACCGAACACTTCCGTTCCCTAGGGAGATAAATCAACCGTTCATGGGGGACAGGGTTGGCAGAATTGTCCGGCTGAGGTGGCGGTGGTTGCTGCTGCTGCAGCCGGCCATTATCTGCCTGCAGCTGACGAATCTGCTCTCTCAGCTGGTCAACTTCGTCCATTACTACCGAAGAGTGATGCCCACGTTACAGGAGAGGTGGTAAGGTAGGCAATGACCTTCCGCTGCTCCTTTAGGTCCCACACCGTGCCCGCTGCTGCTTTGCCCTTAACCTATTACTTTACCTTGCGAATCAAAATGTACATAAAACAAAAAAAAAAGAAAGACACGTCTCTGTGTGCAAACAATCCTGCCGACTACGCCACTTTGTGACCTGGGAGATCGTTAACCGGATCTAGGTTAAATGGTTCTTGACTACGCCACCTGGTGCCTATCACACCAGGATATACTCTGCACCTCAACTGCTTGAGACATCTAAGGCAAGCAGGTTCATAGAAATGCACCAAGGATGAACTAGACAGAGACGTGCTTTCAATAGAAAAACAATACTTTATTATACATTAAAAATGATTTAAAAGAGTGATGGCATCACACTAGAGGCGCAGTAGGTACAAATAACAATGATTGGAACAAAAGAAAATGGACCTGGCATTGGCTGTTCAAGGAACAATACAATTAACAACTTAACAAACAAATACTGGTTCTTATCAAGGCAAGTTACCTGTCCGGAATACGCGTGACGTTCACCACCCGTGCTTTGGACTCTAGGGCCCACAATCGCATGCATGCGCGCACACCCACACACACACACACACACACACACAGGCACAACCACTACAAGCTAATAATCCAATCAATATGGTGAAGTGCAGTTTACCACTACAACGCGTGGAGCAATGTGTAAGAACCGAACCAGGAACCTCCCTTGTGAGCAGCTACAAGAAAGGACAAAAAAAGTAATTATCGATAAGAATATAAAATTATACACTACTTGAACAGCCAATGATGACTAACCATAATAAAGAAAAGAAAATGTATATCTATGAAGAAAACTTAATTTAGGCAAGGCAAAGCAGCAGGAGCAATCTGCCTGCAGACAAAATCATTAACATTAGTGCTTAATATACACATACATAATCACATAGCGTCCAAACATCTCATAAAAACCCTTTTCTTTTACCTCAATGTTGACATACACAGTGACACCGTGGAAAAGCAGCCCTTCGCGCCAATCTTCACACTCCTACATAATCGTTACACATATTCATTAAATACATTTCTATTATGAATTGACAATAAAAAGCGGCCATGCATCACGTCAGGACAACACAATCAGACTAATTTTACACGTCTTCCAAGCTATTAGTCCTCCCCCTGGGTCTACTCTTAACAATAAACAACCAACATTTACCTTCTTGACGTTACGTCTGAATTGCAGTACAGCTACCCGGCAGGTGCTTTGCCCAAGACCCTCGGCAATACACAGCACGACTACCCGGAGGCGTCTGGCAATCAGTTAAACACCTTCGTTGCACAGGAGATCCGCAATCCAAAGCCGTAACAAGACTGGAATAATCTGGACACCATTGAATCGCTCTGAGCCCAAAAGTAAAGACGGTTTTATAGAAACCAGCCTAGCCGCAAATGAGCCGTTTAGCCACTCACGGCGAGCTGGGTGACGTCAGAAGGCTACCATAACTGCCGAGGGACAAACTTCAATCAGACAGTGATTACTCTGCCGGTTACACTCAGACATCATACCTGGACGTATTGATGCCGGAGTTCCTTGACCCGATCACTGTTTCTCTCAAATGGAACCGTGTACAACTGTTTCATTCGAATTCTGTGTTTGGTCAGAGTGTGAGCAATGGTAGCCAGGCTGATGCTTTCCACGTTTTGGAATACCAGGTTGTCCTCCACAATTCTGGTCTGAATTTCTCTCAGTTTTATTGCATTGTCAGCAATGACCCATCTTACAATGGCATGTTCTTGGTCTTCACTGAGAAGCGTTCTTCTTCCCCCAGAGCGAGGAAGTCGCTGTGTCCTTTAGAAGAACAAAAATGCAACACATTTGTATTTGTAACTTCTGGTGGCCAGCACACATTGTGCTATTTTAATACAGTAAATAGCAACTGCATTGATAGCTCTAATCAAACGCACGACTTACCTGTTGGTTTGTTGAAAAATCCGGATAATGGAAGCAACGGTTGACCGTCGAGATTAGACTGGACTCTTTCACCAGCCACTCTCAATGATAGACCATGGTTTATCACATGGTCTATGATGGTGGCTCTGATTTCATCTGTGACAACAGCTCTTACTCTCCTTTGAACAGAGAACCACGCATTCTTACTCCTCTTCCCCTACCTCTCCTTCTCCGTTGTCCCGGTCCAACTAGTCCTCTCCCTGGTCCATCTCTTCCTCTCCCTGGTCCATTTTGTCCTCTCCCTTGTCCATCTCTTCCTCTCCCTGGTCCATCTTGTCCTCTCCCTGGTCCATCTCTTCCTTTCCCTGGTCCATCTTGTCCTCTCCCTGGTCCATCTCTTCCTCTCCCTGGTCCATCTTGTCCTCTCCCTGGTCCATCTCTTCCTCTCCCTGGTCCATCTTCTCCTCTCCCTGGTCCATCTCTTCCTCTCCCTGGTCCATCTCTTCCTCTCCCTGGTCCAACTCTTCCTCTCCCTGGTCCAACTCTTCCTCTCCCTGGTCGATCTTGTCCTCTCCCTGGTCCATCTCTTCCTCTCCCTGGTCCATCTTATCCTCTCCCTCGACCATCTAGTCCTCTCCTTCGTCTAACAAGTCCTCTCCCTCGTGCAGACATTTTCTTTCTCTTTCTCGGTTTTGCTATGTGTTGCTTTGAACACAACCAATCCAAAGACTGCCTTTTTATTGTGTTTGTCCATGTAATGGAAAGTCTTCAACACCTGGCTATGTCTCTGATTGAGTTTGGAATCAGCTTTTGCTTACTCTAATTATCAGTAATTTACCGTAAAAATGCTTATCAGCTGCAAGAATATTTTTTCAAAATATTTGTTTCAATAATTTGGAGCTGATATTGTTGCAGAAGTAGAGATTTTATACTGTATCTATGGTTTGGAACAATAAGTCTTCATTTCTGGCATGCTGCGTTTAAGCAATTGTGAAAAACACTATAAAGATCCATGATTTTGGTATTGGGTATGCTTATATGTAAAGAAAATGTAGGCATTCTAGAATCGTGTTAATTGATTGCATTTTGTGTGAAACAACATGAATTTTGTTAATGGTATGGCCACAACAGACCGATGTGATTACAGATTGGACAAAAGGATGTTAGCAATAGAAAAAAACTGTAAGCCATCGTGATGCACAAAGAGATGGACAACATTGCGTAAGAAGAATGGAGTCTTTCAAGCTATTTCTCAGATTTCTCATGCCCCAGAGTATTGAAACGGTATCGAAACTTTATTTTATATAATATTCACAATCTATAAAAGTCTATAGCCTACTGTTTTCACAAATTTCTCAGTCAAACAATTTGTTTCTTCACTAAATAACTTTAATATTAAACAATTTAAAAACAAAATTGTAGTGGAGTAGGCGGGGCGAGGCCGTGAGTCGAGGCCGGTGAGTGAGCGTTAATGAGCGTCAGCTGTGCGCGCACCGGTCTCGTATCATGGAGGAGATCGGGAGTATGAGAGAACGACAATGATAGAGAACCGGCCCCTAACATGTTTAAGTGTTTACGTTTTTATGTATGTTCTTTGGCCGGCAGTTGACCGTGAGGTGGCTGCAGGCATTTGACTTCAGTGTTTTTGTTTGTTTATTTTAATAAAACTTTGTTTGAATGTTCGCCGGTTCACGCCTCCTTCCTTACTTTTATTGAACCTTGTTACATTGGTGCCGAAACCCGGGAGGAAGGAGAGACATGCTGTCGGAGAGTCCTCGCTACCGAGATACTTGCATTGGCTTCTTGGGTGTTTTGGGACAAGTTCTCAGTGCGCGTGAAAAAGGTTTCAGAGTCCTGATGGTTTCAAAGCAAGCGGGCGAGTCGTTCGGATTCTATCTCAGAACCAGATTGGCTGACGAAGATAGAACGAATTTAGCCGAAGCCATCTGCCGGAAGAAGCTGTCTCCAAGGAGAGAGACAGGTTTCAAGAGGTGACCGAGCACGAGCGTGCGAACACGAGATGTGCATGGTTTTCTCCATGCACAGATGTTTTAAGCCTGATCCAATGTTATGATTTTGGGCACGAAAACATGTTTCTTTGTCCGGCTCACTAGCTCATTTGAATTTATGGTCGCTGGGAAGTTTGGAGCTGTATAGCCTTAGTATAAAATAAAATGAGTATGGTATAAAATACATTAATGTGCTTTACTCCATCTTTTAAGGAATCAAGAAGGAAACATTTAGTTATGAAACATGAAAGGATTTTAAGTACATGAACCTGTAGTTTGTACAAGAATGTAAATACAGTTGAAATAAAACGTTAAGAACATATTTTATGACCAATTTATGAAGAAATCCAAGTAAGCCCAAAGGGTTCACATACTTTTTCTTTCAACTGTATATACAGAATACAACTAAGCACTCATGCCTCATGCCATGAGGTTATAGGTGAGGCCAAATAACATGGGGACAAGCATTCAAATGAATATATGTATATACTAGTGGTGGGCATAGATTAATTTTTTTAATCTAGATTAATCTAGATTAATCTTGGAATTAATCTAGATTAATCCAGATCAAAATGGCTCATTAGAATTCTGCCGAAGGCATTCAGAATATGTGTGCTACACAAATAATGACTAAAAGTAAGTCTTTGAGAATGGGTTACTCAAGCCAGGTGGCGCATTAGACCAGGGGCTCATCTCCTTTTTCCAAAATGCATCACAAACTGCTTGATAAAGCTGTTCTACTATGATAATTTGTGATGAAAATTAAATTATGTTCAATAAGATATACTTGTGTTTACTTCCGCATTAGCTAAGGGATGCTTTGCGTTTAGGTGGTACTTGAGACTGGTAGAGCTTCTACAGTACCTTTACATTTACATTTAATCATTTAGCAGACGCTTTTATCCAAAGCGACTTACAAAGAGTTTAGGGAGCAACAAGCGATATGTCATACAGGAGCCATAATACATTAGGTGCCAATACAAAGTTACAGGTTTTAACTAAAGCTAGACCACTACCTGTTGAGAGACATTTTTTGGGGGGTTTAAACCAACTGTATGTAAACGAATTCCGTAGAGTAAAACAATTCCACATTGAAATCGATCATTAGTGTTTTATTGAGTCTAACGCAGTTTCGTTTCCTTTGTTTGCGTCCGCTGAGTCACGCGCTGTTAGTTTGTGTGTTAATATTGGGACATTTGGAAGGCGTGTCCTGCTGAATTCAATTGCGTGATTGAATAGGGTATTTAAATGGGATTGACCACCGCGTGCTGCGGTCGCGTGCAGCCCTCATCGCGTGAAGACCGAAGAGAGTAAAGACCGAAGAGAGTAAAGACCGAAGAGAGTAAAGACCGAAGAGAGTAAAGACCGAAGAGAGTAAAGACCGAAGAGAGTAAAGACCGAAGAGAGTAAAGGACCGAAGAGAGTAAAGACCGAAGAGAGTAAAGACCGAAGAGAGTAAAGACCGAAGAGAGTAAAGACCGAAGAGAGTAAAGACCGAAGAGAGTAAAGACCGAAGAGAGTAAAGACCGAAGAGAGTAAAGACCGAAGAGAGTAAAGACCGAAGAGAGTAAAGACCGAAGAGAGTAAAGACCGAAGAGAGTAAAGACCGAAGAGAGTAAAGACCGAAGAGAGTAAAGACCGAAGAGAGTAAAGACCGAAGAGAGTAAAGACCGAAGAGAGTAAAGACCGAAGAGAGTAAAGACCGAAGAGAGTAAAGACCGAAGAGAGTAAAGACCGAAGAGAGTAAAGACCGAAGAGAGTAAAGACCGAAGAGAGTAAAGACCGAAGAGAGTAAAGACCGAAGAGAGTAAAGACCGAAGAGAGTAAAGACCGAAGAGAGTAAAGACCGAAGAGAGTAAAGACCGAAGAGAGTAAAGACCGAAGAGAGTAAAGACCGAAGAGAGTAAAGACCGAAGAGAGTAAAGACCGAAGAGAGTAAAGACCATCGACTCTGCCTGTGCGACTCCACCTAGCAAGGACACTGACAAGGCACTTGAGCACTACTGTTTGCACTTCGACTATTGCACTTTATCTATTATCTTTATTCAATTTTCTTTATTTGTCTTGTATGTAGCCAGGTTTAATAATGAGAAACCCTATTTAGCTGTCTAACCAAGTCACGAAAGGGGTTAACTTTAATTTTGTATTGTTGATGGACTTGTAAGTGAGTCAATGGGTGAATTCTATGAGGCACTGAGCTGACCAATCAGCTGCCAGCTAGGCTCCGTTACAATTACGCCTCTAGTTTTGCGTCACTGCACGTTCTTTTGGCGCTTGCATTTGAGCATAGGAGGCTGCGTTATCTGCTTGGTAAGATGGATAAAACCATATGAAGTGAATTAAACAAATTCTGTAATCATTATGGATTATACTGACTGTACTTTATTGTAATATAGAGTGTAAACGAAAGCTGTGCCTGAATCCACTGTTGTCACGGAGCTAAAGGCAGTGAATTCCGTTAAATTGGTGAGTTGTTTGAGTTCGCTAATATTCATGCTAACAGGCCAGGCTTTTGCTGCCCATTTTTTGTATTTAACCTAGTCTGCTGAGTTCATTTCTTCGCTAGCATCTATGTTAATCTGTGTTAATGGGTTAATCAATGCAAAGGTGCTCATTGTGTAAAGCTAAAAGTGTGAAGCCTGCTGTGTACATATGTTAATAAGGGAATTAGCCACAATAGGCTAGCGAAATACTGGTTAATGTCTTTGAAACCATCAAGTTATTTCGTTTGTGGGTCATAAAAGAAATGTTAACTTTTCATACTGTTGCTTAATAGTTCGTTAAATAATGACGTTAAAAATTGTGGATTTAATTGTGGTCACTGAAGCTTAAAGAGGTAATATTTTTAGTGCATTCTTTCCACTGTTACCGGTGCAGAGGGGGATAAATAAGCACACTAATGCCTTAATGCCTCTAATTTTAAGTGATACAATTTGATTAATGTTTACATGCAATTCATGCGGTTTAATCTTTCATACTGTTAATGTTACTACCATAAGGTTTTCATAAAACCTGAATTTGAAATGTGTCTTTATGAAGGATGCAATTTATGTAAATTTACTTTTGATACTAGAGAGAAATTCATATAGTTTTAATACCTGAGAAGAAACATAATAGCTGTTGTACAACGAGAGAAATACTTTTATATTGCATTATAGGTTTACTGAAATATTATTTCATTCTATTTTGTGAAAGCCTGTAGCATTCCATTTATTCACTGAATGGTAATTGAAAGAAATGATTTGGCCTTATTTATAGGTCAGGTTTTGGTAGAGAGTTGGAAACGTCGTGCAGAGATCCTTTCCACGGAGTGATACAGATCCACATGTTCCAGACGTTCTCCCAGAGATTCATAGATTCCCAGTCCGGTTGGCTGGGTGGCGAGCCAAACGTGTTTGTGACTCTGACTTTAGACGGATTTCCAGAATCATCTCATCATCTTCATGGTGGTAGGACAAACACTATCACAAGTAAAAACAGGGCCCCAACAGTGAAACTGAACTCTTGTCAACCAGGGCAAGTCGACCCGAGGATGGACTGAGCTCACAGATATTGTAAAGAGAGGATTTTCATTTTGTTTACGTGCGCACTTTTATTATTTTAGTTTTTTATTTTTCATAAATGTGTTTTTCTTGTATGTATGCTCCACCCTGTGAAGTTAATACAAGGTGCCTAAACTGTCATTCTGGTGTGGTATGTTTCTTTTTTTTGTATTGATGTTCAATTCTCAGGCTCTTAACAATTTAGCGTCTTCTGATTCTGGTCCAAATTGTAATTTCGATAACCTCTACGACTATTAAACCTATGTCCATTCTTACTACCTCGTAGTAAGGGTTACATTATTGGCGAGCCAGCCAGGAGCCAGAGACATTGAATATCAATATTGAGAGAATATGCTAAATGGATTTCATACAGAAGTCAGGTGTTAAAATTCCTAATGCAGTGATCGTTAGTGGGGTAACACAGGTAGCAGATCAGGATGAGCAAGTCGTTGACTTCCTTAGGGAGTACGGTTCCATCGAAGGAGTCCTTCTCGTTGATGATTCTAAATCAGAATTTTACCAAAACCTGATCATTGAGTTTTCGAGCAGTTCAGCTTTAGTGAACTTAGAGCAGCTTTTGCCATACACACACACAGTGCAGGGTGATCCATGTGCTAAATATGTTGTAAAAGCATTAAGCAGTGTGTACACTACGCAGATTGGCAGTAATGCTACAAAAACTTATCTAGCTGAGTTAAAGGGCTTAGCCAAGCTAAGTGGCAAAGACTATGGGGAGGTGTTGAAAGAGATGATGTCTCAGATTGGTGAAGATATTGAAGCTATGAAACCCGTAGGTATAGAAGTCTCCCCTTCACATGTTGAGACCCCAGTCTCACTCTTGAAGGCCCCACGGGAAGGAAATTGCCTAAATGCCACTGATTCAGTCCTGTTCACTAATGGAGGGAAAGCTCCATCCCTTTCAGTGAGTGACATAAACCCAGCAGAGATACAGAAGGTGGTGGTTGAGCATATTGTAAGGAGTGAGGGTGTTAGCCCACACTTGCAATCTCCAGTGAGGCTTCGTTCCTTTTCTGGAAAGATTCCCAGACCCAGTAATGAAGCTGATTACGACACTTGGCGCTCACACATCGAACTGCTTTTAAATGATCCCAGCATGTCCCATCTTCAGATTTCAAGAAGAATTCTTGAATGTCTACTTTCACCTGCAGCCGATGTGGTCAAAGGGCTACGGCCTGGATCACCCCCCATCGCTTACCTGCAGCTCTTGGACTCAGCCTTTGGTACTGTTGAGGATGGGGAAGAACTTTTTGCCCAGTTTATGAACACCCTTCAAGACCCGGGTGAGAAACCCTCCACTTATCTTCATCGATTGCAATTAGCATTGAACCTAGCTGTGAGAAGGGGTGGGGCTGCACCGGCCGATGTAGATAAACACCTACTCAAACAGTTCTGTAGAGGATGCTGGGACAATTCTTTACTTTCTTGCCTACAACTTGAGCAGAAGAAAAGCAACCCCCCTTCATTTGCTGACCTCTTGCTTTTACTAAGAACAGAAGAAGACAGACAGTTAACAAAAGCAAGCCGCATGAAAAAACACATTGGCACCACCAGGCAACGTGGCCAGCTTCAGCTCCAAAGTGCGTGGGCCTGTGCAGAGTCAAGAGAGAAGTCAGAGGTCAGTCTCAGTGTTATTGAGGATCTTGGGAGGCAAGTAGCCAGTCTACAAAGCCAATTAACCTATTTGATGGCACAGACAAAGACAAAGGGGGCTGATAACAAGGGAGCAGCAGGGAAAAGTCCAGGCAAAGTACAAAACCAAGTCCGTGCAACCACAGACATGCTAAACCAGGCCAAGAAAAAGCAGATATATAGACCCAGGCCTTGGTACTGCTTTAACTGTGGGGAGGATGGGCACATTGCCCCAGTTTGCACAAACAGGGTAAACTCTGTTTTAGTAGCTGAAAAGAAAAAGCTGTTAGAGGAGAAGCAGCACATGTGGGACGCACAAAACAGTCTCAACTTGCCTTTAAACGACTAGCAGTTCCTGTTGTGGGACAAACAGGGACTGAAGAGAGTCAACAACGTCCCTCAGATGTAAACGGTAAAGACAAGACTGAAGTATGTGCTAATCTAAACCATTCAAGTAAGAACCACCCTTTTAAACTCCCTAAGGGGTTGGTTGGGACCAAGAGTACCGCTAAAGTCAACATAAAAGGTGAAGAAGTCAGCTGCCTACTAGATACGGGTTCCCAAGTAACAACAGTTCCCCGGTCGTTTTATGAACAGCACTTTCCAGAGCAGGAGATTAAGCCACTACATGACCTCTTGGAGGTGGAAGGAGCGAATGGACAGTCCGTACCCTACTTGGGTTACATAGAAATGAATGTAACTTTTCCAAAAGAGTTTATTGGAGCGTCAATGGATGTAAATACACTTGCTTTGGTTGTTCCTGACATTCGAGCCACTTCACAGTCTCTTGTGCTTATAGGCACCAATACGCTGGATGTGCTGTATGACATGTATTTTGAAGCAGGATTGACACACCATCAACCAATCCCACATGGCTATAGAGCAGTTCTTAAATGTCTTGAGCTTAGACAAAAACAAACGAACAACAGTCAACTTAGTGTAGTAACATTGCAAGGCAGAAGTTCTAAAATCATTCCAGCTGGTGAAACTGTAGTAGTTGAGGGGGTTGCTGTAGCTTGTTGCTTGCAGAATGAGAAGTTTGTAGTCATTGAGCAACCATCATTACCCTCCTTGCCGGGTGGCTTGCTGGTGACAGCTAGCTTAGTCGACATTCCCCAGCAGCGGCCCTATAAGCTACCAGTAGTCATCAGTAATGAGTCTGACCATGATATAATCATTCCCGCTAAATGTGCGATTGCAGAGATAAGTGCCTACCAGAGCATCTTGTTACGGGAGCACAGTGTAGTAAAACACTCAGAACCCCTCTCAAAGTCACCAGAGGCCCAGTCAAACAGCAAGCATGATTTAAAATTGAACTTCGGTGAGTCCCCAATTCCATCTGAATGGAGAGATCGCATCACTCAGCACCTCAACAACATGCCTGACGTGTTTGCACAACATGACTTGGATTTTGGCAGAACAGATAAGGTGGCACACAACATAAAACTCTCAGATGAAACTCCTTTTAAACAGCGTGCAAGACCAATACACCCACAGGACTTCGAAGCTGTTCGCAAACACATTCAGGAGCTTCTTGATGCAGGAGTCATCAGAGACTCAGAGTCACCATTTTCGTCACCGATAGTAGTGGTCAGGAAAAAGAATGGCCAAGTCCGATTGTGCATAGACTACAGGCGTCTCAATCTCCAGACCATAAAAGATGCATACTCTCTTCCAAAGCTGGAAGACACATTCTCAGCGCTCAGTGGTTCCCAATGGTTCTCCGTCCTTGATTTAAAGTCTGGTTATTACCAGATCGAAGTTGAGGAAGCAGACAAACCCAAGACCGCATTCGTGTGTCCGCTTGGGTTCTGGGAATTTAACCGAATGCCTCAGGGAGTGACTAATGCACCTAGCACATTCCAAAGACTAATGGAAAAGTGCATGGGGGACATGCATTTAAAGGATGTTCTAGTCTTTATTGACGACTTGATTGTGTTCTCAAAGACTCTAGAAGAGCATGAAGCAAGGCTGATGAAGGTGCTCACACGCCTTAGAGAGTTCGGGTTGAAATTATCACCTGAAAAGTGTGTCTTCTTCCAGACGTCAGTCCGTTATCTTGGGCATGTAGTTTCCAGGGATGGAGTCGAGACTGATCCGGAGAAGATTGCTGCTCTTAAGACTTGGCCGGTTCCCAAAAACCTGCGAGAGCTGAGATCTTTTCTTGGGTTTGCTGGGTACTACAGGAGGTTTGTTAAGGGCTACTCTAACATCGTAAAGCCCCTCCACACCCTAACCTCTGGTTACCCACCTTCTCACAGGAAATTAAAGTCAGATGAGAAAGCTGGTCAGTACCGCAACCCAAAGGAGGTCTTTGGGAGTAGCTGGACACCCGCTTGCCAGCAGGCGTTTGACCTGGTGATTGAGAGCCTTACCTCCGCCCCTGTGTTAGGTTTTGCTGATCCCCAGAAGCCCTATGTACTCCACACCGATGCAAGCACCACTGGACTCGGTGCTGTTTTGTATCAGGAACAGGAGGGTCAGTGTCGAGTCATTGGCTATGCAAGCAGAGGGTTGTCAAGGAGTGAGAGTCGCTATCCAGCACACAAGTTGGAATTTTTAGCACTCAAGTGGTCGGTGACAGAAAAGTTCAGTGATTATCTCTACGGCAACCACTTCACTGTTGTTACTGACAGCAATCCGCTGACATACATACTGACCTCAGCAAAACTTGATGCGACAAGCTATAGGTGGCTGGCAGCACTGTCCACTTTCTCATTCAAGCTTCTCTATCGTCCAGGAAAGCAAAATGGCGATGCAGATGGACTGTCCCGCAGGCCTCATGGACAGCTGGCTGATGATCTTAAATCTCAAAAAGAGAGGGAGCGCATAAGACAGTTTACTCAGGGTCACCTCTCTGATCCAGAAAATGTAGATGCCGTAGAGCAAGCGGTTGTGCAGGCAATCTGTGAGAGACAGCTCATTTACAGTGCCAGTTATGATGGCCACGATTCTTCAGATGGTGTTGCTTTAGTTGAAACTCTTGCCATCTCAACTACTGCTGTGCCTGACAGTTATGGGCAAGAAGATCACCTTGGTGGGTTGTCAGTTATCCCCCACCTAACTGAGGCAGAGCTTGCGAGTAAACAAAGAGCTGATCAAAGTATAAAGCATGTCATTTCCCAGATCGAGCAGGGAGAAAAACCACCCCCAACCTTGCGACATGAACTCACTGAGCTTCCACTGCTGTTGAGGGAGTTAAATCGCCTTGAACTCCGTAATAACAGCTTGTACAGGAGGCGCCAAGTGGGCTCTCAGACCTTTTATCAGTTTGTGCTCCCAGCTGAACTGCGTGACCCAGTTTTGACCAGCCTACACAATCATATGGGTCATATGGGGATTGACCGCACACTGGATCTTGTAAGGACCAGATTCTTTTGGCCAAAAATGGCTTTGGATGTTGAGAGAAAAGTCAAAACATGTGGCAGGTGTGTAAGGAGGAAGGCGCTACCTGAGAAAGCTGCGCCTTTGGTCAACATTAACACCACCAGACCCCTTGAGCTCCTCTGTATGGACTTCCTCTCCCTTGAACCTGACAAAAGTGGGACCAAAGACATACTGGTGATTACAGATCACTTTACTAAGTTTGCGGTTGCCATACCAACACCTAACCAAAAGGCCCGTACAGTGGCAAAGTGTCTGTGGGAGAACTTTATGGTGCACTATGGAATGCCAGAAAAGTTACACAGTGATCAAGGACGTGATTTCGAGTCCCGCACAATAAAAGAGCTCTGTCGAGTGACCGGCATACACAAAGTAAGAACAACCCCATACCATCCTAGGGGCAATCCCGTTGAGCGATTTAATCGCACCTTACTAGACATGCTAGGTACTCTTGAGAGCCCAGAGAAATCTCGTTGGCGTGACTTTGTAAAACCCCTGGTCCACGCCTATAATTGCACCAGGAATGAGGTGACAGGGTTCACACCATATGAACTGATGTTCGGACGTCAGCCTCGTCTGCCGGTTGATTTGGCGTTTGGATTGCCAGTGCAAGGGGGTCAGCAAACATCACACGCAGAGTATGTGCAAAACCTTAAGTCACGACTTGAAGACAGCTACAAGATAGCAATTGAAAATGCTGCAAAGATAGCACACAAGAACAAAATGAGGTATGACAGGCGTGTGACTGCTTCGGACTTGGAAGCTGGAGACCGAGTATTGGTCAGAAACGTTCGCATTCGAGGAAAACATAAGATTTCAGACAAGTGGGAGTCAATTGTCCATGTGGTGGTAAGGAGAGCAGGTACCCTGCCCGTCTATACAGTCAAACCTGAAAATCAGGATGGTCCTTTGAGAACACTGCATAGGGACTTACTCCTTCCATGTGGTTACTTGACTACAGAGGTCAACAGCATGTCTGACCAGCAGCCCACAAGGCGCAGGCCAGCAACCCGTGCAAATCCTATTGTGGATGAGAATAATTTCTCAGAAGATGAAGATGAAATCATTCCTGTTTACTATTTCAGAGAACCCCCAAATGCTCAGTCTACCACAGTCCATGACAGTCTAGTGCAGCCTGACCCAATTATGTCTACTGTGCAGGATAAACAGCACACTGAACCTCCAAGCAATTGTCCTGTGGATGTTCAAAATGTTGATTGCGTTCCTGAAATTAATAAGCCACCTGATATTTCCAATGATGCCTCAGACAGTCCCCTCACACTTAATGATCCTAACTGTCACCACTACGACGCTGAGGATCTACTTACCAAAAGAGTCATGCTTGATGAACAAGTTGATGAAATCGTTATGACCGAAGGTAACTTACCAGATGATCCAGAAGAGGAAATAATGGATACAACAGTCAGGAGATCAGAGAGAAACCGTCAGCCGTCAAAGAGACTTGATTATACTGAACTTGGAAACCCCTTTGTCACAGTTGTTAAATCATTCTTTCAGGGGTTAACCACAGCTGTGGCTGACATTTTAAGTGATGGTGAAAACTCATATCCTTCTGTCTTGTACCCTGAGATACAAACAGTTCAACCATTGCCATGTACAGGGACGTACATGAGTTCAAAGGGGGAGAGTGTAGCCAGGTTTAATAATGAGAAACCCTATTTAGCTGTCTAACCAAGTCACGAAAGGGGTTAACTTTAATTTTGTATTGTTGATGGACTTGTAAGTGAGTCAATGGGTGAATTCTATGAGGCACTGAGCTGACCAATCAGCTGCCAGCTAGGCTCCGTTACAATTACGCCTCTAGTTTTGCGTCACTGCACGTTCTTTTGGCGCTTGCATTTGAGCATAGGAGGCTGCGTTATCTGCTTGGTAAGATGGATAAAACCATATGAAGTGAATTAAACAAATTCTGTAATCATTATGGATTATACTGACTGTACTTTATTGTAATATAGAGTGTAAACGAAAGCTGTGCCTGAATCCACTGTTGTCACGGAGCTAAAGGCAGTGAATTCCGTTAAATTGGTGAGTTGTTTGAGTTCGCTAATATTCATGCTAACAGGCCAGGCTTTTGCTGCCCATTTTTTGTATTTAACCTAGTCTGCTGAGTTCATTTCTTCGCTAGCATCTATGTTAATCTGTGTTAATGGGTTAATCAATGCAAAGGTGCTCATTGTGTAAAGCTAAAAGTGTGAAGCCTGCTGTGTACATATGTTAATAAGGGAATTAGCCACAATAGGCTAGCGAAATACTGGTTAATGTCTTTGAAACCATCAAGTTATTTCGTTTGTGGGTCATAAAAGAAATGTTAACTTTTCATACTGTTGCTTAATAGTTCGTTAAATAATGACGTTAAAAATTGTGGATTTAATTGTGGTCACTGAAGCTTAAAGAGGTAATATTTTTAGTGCATTCTTTCCACTGTTACCGGTGCAGAGGGGGATAAATAAGCACACTAATGCCTTAATGCCTCTAATTTTAAGTGATACAATTTGATTAATGTTTACATGCAATTCATGCGGTTTAATCTTTCATACTGTTAATGTTACTACCATAAGGTTTTCATAAAACCTGAATTTGAAATGTGTCTTTATGAAGGATGCAATTTATGTAAATTTACTTTTGATACTAGAGAGAAATTCATATAGTTTTAATACCTGAGAAGAAACATAATAGCTGTTGTACAACGAGAGAAATACTTTTATATTGCATTATAGGTTTACTGAAATATTATTTCATTCTATTTTGTGAAAGCCTGTAGCATTCCATTTATTCACTGAATGGTAATTGAAAGAAATGATTTGGCCTTATTTATAGGTCAGGTTTTGGTAAAGAGTTGGAAACGTCGTGCAGAGATCCTTTCCACGGAGTGATACAGATCCACATGTTCCAGACGTTCTCCCAGAGATTCATAGATTCCCAGTCCGGTTGGCTGGGTGGCGAGCCAAACGTGTTTGTGACTCTGACTTTAGACGGATTTCCAGAATCATCTCATCATCTTCATGGTGGTAGGACAAACACTATCACAAGTAAAAACAGGGCCCCAACAGTGAAGCTGAACTCTTGTCAACCAGGGCAAGTCGACCCGAGGATGGACTGAGCTCACAGATATTGTAAAGAGAGGATTTTCATTTTGTTTACGTGCGCACTTTTATTATTTTAGTTTTTTATTTTTCATAAATGTGTTTTTCTTGTATGTATGCTCCACCCTGTGAAGTTAATACAAGGTGCCTAAACTGTCATTCTGGTGTGGTATGTTTCTTTTTTTGTATTGATGTTCAATTCTCAGGCTCTTAACAATTTAGCGTCTTCTGATTCTGGTCCAAATTGTAATTTCGATAACCTCTACGACTATTAAACCTATGTCCATTCTTACTACCTCGTAGTAAGGGTTACATGTACATTCCTTCATTTTTTCACTATGTGTTTTCAAATCCACACTGTCATTACATCTCGTAAACCAACGGTAACTCGCAGAAGGCCACGCATGGCTAATGCTAACAACCTGCGTACTCTTTCAGCATCCAACACTACCTCTATTACCTTTCCAATTGGTTTATGGAACTGCCAATCCGCTGTAAACAAGGCAGATTTCATCACAGCTATTGCAAAACATTCTGGTCTTTCTCTTTTAGCACTTACTGAAACCTGGATCAAACCAGAGGACACTGCCACACCGGCTGCCCTCTCTAATAATTACACTTTCTCCCACAGCCCACGCATATCAGGGATGGGCGGAGGAACCGGTCTACTTATTCCTAACGACTGGAAATTTAAACAGCTGGCACCCTTATGCAACAACACCGCCTTTGAGTTTCATGCTGTCACTGTCATCCACCCTGTTGTAATGCATGTTGTAGTTCTCTATCGCCCTCCAGGGCACCTTGGACTCTTCTTGGAGGAATTGGATACACTTCTGTCATCATTCCCCGAGGATGGTACTCCTCTGGTGGTACTTGGAGACTTCAGCATCCACCTGGAAAAACCACAGGCTGTTGACTTCAACAACCTGACTACATCGTTTGACCTAAAGCGAGTCCCCACTTCAGCAACCCATAAATCTGGTAATCAACTTGATCTCATCTACACACGCTATTGCTCCACCCATCACTCCCAGGTCACCCCACTGCACGTCGGATCATTTCCTCATTACTCTTGATCTCGACTTAACTTCTCCAGACACTACACATGCCTCCCCACTGGTCACATTCCGACGCAACCTACGATCACTCTCTCCCTCCCGCCTATCCTCTGCAGTCTCTGCTACTCTCCCACCCCCTAAACAGTTCTCTCTCCTTGATACTAACACCGCCACCCACAGCCTTTGCTCCACACTAACCTCCTGTTTAGACATCTTATGCCCTCTGAGATCTAGGCCATCTCGTGCATCTCCTTCTGCCCCCTGGTTATCTGATGTTCTCCGTGAGCATCGCGCCTCTCTCAGGTCTGCTGAGAGAAAGTGGCGCAAATCAAAAGAACCCACTGACCTCTCTCTCTACCAGTCTATTCTCTCTTCCTTCTCTGCGGATGTCTCCTCTGCGAAAACCCAATACTACCACACTAAAATCAACAACTCTCCTGACCCTCGTACTCTCTTTAAAACCTTTTCTGCTCTCCTTTACCCGCCTACCCCCTCACCTCCTTCAGACTTAACAGCTGATGATTTTGCATCGTTCTTTGTAAAGAAAACGAACACCATCAGCAATCAATTCTCTGCGCCACCACCTCTTGACCACAGTCAATCCCCAGACACATGCTCGTTCCCCTCGTTCTCTCTCCTATCTGAAGAGGAAGTTTCCAAGGCAATTTCTTCTAACCACCCGACTACCTGCCCTCTAGATCCCATCCCCACCCATCTCCTCCAGGCCATCTCTCCATCAGTTGTACTCTCTCTGACTCACATTATCAACTCGTCCCTCACCACTGGCACATTTCCTACTCTCTTCAAAGAGGCCCGTATTACCCCACTACTAAAGAAGCCTACTCTTAATCCTGCACTGTTAGAAAACTACAGACCGGTATCCCTACTCCCCTTCGCTGCTAAAACTCTAGAACGTGTTGTCTGTAACCAGCTCTCATCCTTCCTCATCCAGAACAACATCCTGGACAGCAACCAGTCTGGGTTCAAGAGCGGTCATTCCACTGAGACTGCGCTGCTCTCTGTTATCGAAGCCCTGAGACTGGAAAGAGCTTCCTCTAGCTCATCTGTTCTCATCCTACTGGATCTATCTGCCGCCTTTGACACTGTTAACCATCACATCCTCCTGTCCACTCTCAAGGCTATGGGGGTCTCCGGAATGGTGCTACAATGGTTCAGGTCTTACCTCTCAGGTAGGTCATTTAGAGAATCTTGGAGGGGTGAGGTGTCTGAGTCCCAAAATCTCGACACAGGTGTGCCTCAGGGCTCAGTGCTTGGTCCGTTGCTATTCTCTGTATACATGACATCCCTTGGCTCTGTCATTAGGAAACATGGCTTTTCCTATCACTGCTATGCGGATGATACACAACTCTACCTGTCTTTTCGCCCTGACGATCCGACTGTCTCAGCACGCATCTCAGCTTGCCTAGCCGACATCTCACTCTGGATGAACAACTGCTTGTAATCCCGGCTGATATAAAGACTTATCACAACCTTTCCATTCAACTGGGCTCATCAACCATCACACCTTCCAGAAAGGCAAGAAACCTGGGAGTGGTGATCGATGACCAGCTCAACTTCACAGATCAAGTTGCCAGCACCGCTCGGTCCTGTAGATTCATCCTCTACAATATCAGGAAAATTAGACCCTTCCTATCAGAGCATGCTACGCAAGTCCTAGTACAGGCTCTAGTCCTGTCCAAACTGGACTACTGCAATGCACTACTGGGAGGACTTGCACAACCAAACCTCTACAGATGATCCAGAATGCTGCGGCAAGAGTTATCTTTAATGAACCGAAGAGAGCACACGTTACTCCTCTACTCATTAAGCTACATTGGCTCCCTATAGTCGCTCGCATCAAATTCAAGACTCTGCTCCTGGCCTACAAGACCACCACTGGTTTGGCACCACCTTATCTTCACTCACTAATGCAGACATATGTACCCGCCAGATCCCTATGCTCTGCAAACGAACGGCGTCTTGTGGTTCCATCCCATAAAGGTAGAAAATCTCTCTCGCGCACCTTCTCCTGATCTGTTCCACCTATGTGGAATGATCTGCCTGCTGCTACAAGATCTGCAGATTCTGTAGGCATCTTTAAGAAACGCCTGAAAACCCATCTCTTCCGCCAACATCTTACTGTTCTGTTCTGACTCAAGTTTCTTCTCTACTCTTTTCTTCTCTACTCGTTTCTTCTCTACTCTAAAAAACAAAAAAAACAAACAAAAAAAAATGTATGAATGAATGTTTCTGTATACTGTGTTAGGCTATATGAAACCAGTCTTCTTTTTGATTGCACTTATGCTCTTGTTGTACATATGCTGTCCTAATTGCTTCCATTACCTACCCCACTTGTAAGTCGCTTTGGATAAAAGCGTCTGCTAAATGACTAAATGTAATGTAAATGAATAAGGTGCAAACAACCTTAGTCTTGTCGAGGTTTCCACTGGGAAGCTTCTTAAAAATACATTTTCCCTGAAGCAAACCCTGCGGCTTCATAGCTGCATCCATGTTAGCACGTCACGTTTGATGTGCGAGAAGCTGCACATGTGGTAATTTCACAGTATCGTTTTGTTGTGTTCAGACCAAACGCGAATGGCGCGTCAAGCGCAAATGATTTACAAGTTAAGTCAATGCAAAGACTCGATAGACCTACTTGCTGCACTCGCGCGAATGAAGCCCTGATTATGAGATGATGAGGCGGCTCGGATGACGCGAATCACGCGAGTTGAAAAATCTCGTTCTCGTCCCCTACAGTGCAATTAAGCTATGTATACATCCGCGCTAAAATATGAAGGTGAAAGTCATCATAGCTTGCGTAGTATAGACCCAGCTCCCAACCCAACTTTGAGGAAAGATTAACAGCGACATTTTTTTTATCGCGCGATAAGAGTCTCGTTAACGCCGATAACAGCCCACCACTAGTATATACAGTACATTTTAAACCAGTCTTTCGTGGCTAAGGAGAGAGAAAGAGAAATTCTTTAGGAAGAATGTGAGGTTTTAGGGCCCACATGGGTTTTCTCACTTTGGTGAACATCCTGTCTTCCCCCCTGAAACTCCTTTGAAGTCCAGGGGAGGTTGTTGGAATCTATCCTGATCAAATGAGGGATGCATTAAGAGAGGGCAGTTGGATCAGACTCGTCGACGCCTGGTAGAGGCTCTGGTGAAAGCCTGTGGTGTTTTACGATACCAAATGGTAACCTTTAGTGCGACCAGAACATATAACCTCCACCTAGCGGTAAACTACTGCTGTCCTTACAGTATTCCCATGAGCTCTCTCCTGACGGCGAGACCATGCTGCTATCTCCACTAAACACCTCCCTACGATAGGAAGTGGTCTCTATAGTGCATGCCCTATTTGAGGGAGCAGCGCTTACCCAGTGACCTTACGGCACCGAGCAGCTTCTCGCTGTTAGAGAAACAAGGCCACCGCCCATGAGGCCTGAAAGCAGAGGCTTCCTACCTTTTAAAAAAGCTCTGGCACCCCTGCCTACCTTTCCACTGGAAGATTACAATTTCGCGAAAGCGCTCACGTCTGACACGCCCAGGCCAGTCCCTGTCGCTTCGCTAGAGATTGTGATACAGCACAGCACTGTGGATTTTTCAATTAGAACCCCATCTGTCAGTTCGACACAACGTTGAGAGACCGACAGAAAGGAAACCTCTCGGTAACGGATGTATCCTCAGTTCCCATGTAACTGTATCCTTCTTGCCACAATGCGTGCTGCCGCTGCAGCAGTTGTGAGAGGCTCTGGGGCTCCTCAGAACTAAAGGTGAATGAATACAGCACGCCTTCTCCCTTTTATACCCCGATATCAGGGGGCAGAGTCCGGCATGCCAATTTAATTCGCCAATTTCATTGGCCTTTTCTAAACCAGTCAGAGTTGATAGGTTCTCAAGGGCGAAACCCATTTTCTGTTGCAAACACCTTTACCTTAATGTCAAATTTTGGGTTATATCCAGAGATGTATAGTAACGAAGTAGATCTACTTCACTACTGTACTTAAGTACTCAAAGGCGGTATCTGTACTTTATTAGAGTATTCTTTTTTTCTCCTACTTCCACTTTTACTTCAGTACATATTTTCGATGAGTTTAATACTTTTACTCCGATATTTTTTTTATGTGCTGCATCGTTACTCGTTACAATTATAAAAAATGTTACGAATCATTCCAAACCCACATTACCACTGCCAGAACGGTAGATGGCAGGTTTGATGAAGCTCAGCTGGCACATCATTGAGCGAATCAAGCGATTAAGAAGACTGCGCGTGCTCCCGTTCTGCCTTTTGATCAGCTAAGAAAATGGACGAACCAAGAACACCACCTTCCACCCCATTAACTTCAAGTGATCGTGGCTGTGAGAGTGAGGAAGGAGACCACCCCTGGCCCTACTTAGAGTCCATGTTCTTATATGTCGGAGTGAAAGATAATTCATATAGAATGAAGTGCTTACTCAAGTGCGCCCCGGCCCGCGCATTCACCGTCTAAAGCTGGGGTTATAGTCGACGCAGTCGCTAGTTCGCCTGGGTGCGCGCGCCAAATATGACGTCATCGCGGTGTTCGCTGAGTTCGCTTTGTGTCCGCACGAACTCATTTCGCGTGGCGCGTGCACAACTTTTTTGGTGACTCGAGCGAACAGTTCGCGCGGCGGCGCAGTCAACATGAAAGCTTTGAAGAGATATTGGCTTAACAGGTACCCCTGTACAGACATCTTTTAGGATCAATGTGTCTGTTTTATATTGTATTCAGAATAAAACAATATTTATAAACATTGCTCTTTTGAATTGTTCTTATATCTTCTCATTTTATATAACATAAATACATCCAATGGGTTAATATATGGTAATGTACATTTAGCAGTCCCTAATCCAACAATATGAAGAAATGCGTCTGCATTATGCACAGAAATTAATGAGTGAACAAAAAGTTTGATGCAAAAATGTATTAATGTATTAATGGCATTCTGAATGATCTGACGTAATTCCGGTTAAATTCCTACTTTTCTTCTACTTCCTGCGGGTTTACAGGACGATTTCGTTTGTGCGCCCCCTGTCATTTCAAAGAATATCTCAACGGCGAACGCGTCAAGTATAAACGTCTCGTCCGCTTGGGGAGTTGCGCGTGCGGTCAGCGGAGGCTCGTGAAGCGGAGCCAGGCTAGACCATAAACAGGGCTTTAAAACAACACGAGCGTTATCTTGCTCTCTAATTGTTTACATAGTTAATGTAAAGGAACATACAAACAATGAACAGCTGTATTTTTATTAACTAAGATTAACAAAGATTAATAAATACTGTAACAATGTATTGATCATGGTTAGTTCATGTTGGTTATTAGTCTAATGTAATGGTTATTAGTCTACTAATGTAATGTTAACAAATCAAACCATATTGTAAAGTGTTACAAACAAATCATTTACTCAGCACACAAAAACAATATGATATTCAAACTTTTGACTATTTTCTTTAATAACTACATAACACAATACTTGTACTTTCACTTTCAGTACTTGAGTAGTAATTTTTAAAATAAACTACTTGCAATACTTAAGTACAAAAGTTGTTGAATACTTTAGTACTTCTACTTAAGTGTGGTGCCTAAAGAGCACTTCAACTTCTACTCAAGTTACTTTTTTGATAGAGCACTTGTACTTTTACTCAAGTCTGGGTCTCTAGTACTTTATACATCTCTGGTTATATCATATAAACACAGTTATTCAAAACCTAAAGCTCTTGTTTCATGAGTTCCTATGTCCATTTTTGTAGACGATTGAAAATAATTAAAAGAGAGATGTTGAATATTCATGGCAAAAACAAAAGCAAGATTGAAACAAAACTTTTTATTTATTGTATTATTATTTTTCTTTTTTTTGCTCTAAGCATCTTGTGGATATGAATACAGTATTACTGTACAAAGTACGAAAGTAAAAAAAACACATCAAGCATGTGTAGTGTTGTGACTGCCCAAACATAATTTTGAAAAATGGATTGTTCCAAAGGAATTGTGTGTGCATGCATACGGCGATGGTTGAGTGAATCTAGGCTCCATCTCTCCTCCTGGCTGGGCAGAGGCACAAAACTTCAACCACGTCACATGTTCTCTCTTGCCAGACACCGTGGATAGAACCTCCTTGTATGGTGTATCAAGCCTTGGATAGAGGCAGCGTCAATGTCTCCACTTGCCTCTTCCATTGCCTGGAGAAGTGTCATGTTGACATAGGGACGACGATAATACACTTTCCAGCGCCATGTAGAGAAAAATTCCTCAATAGGGTTTAGAAATGGTGAATAAGGAGCCTTTGGTTCAACGGCGTGGTCTCCACTTCCGTGCAACCGGAGCGAGTGCATCTGTTGACACAAGAATTACAAGCTCTGCCGGACAAAGGGGGCATATAACATGTTCCCCTATTAGACAGAGAGTCAGGCTATTACAGCCGGTATTTTCTAGACCCCAAGAAGGATGGGGGGTTGCGTCCAATTCTAGATCTTCGCGGATTGAACCGCTACTTGAAGACACTCAAGTTCAAAATGTTGACAATCAAGATGATTGTATCTCAAATTCAGTGTCACGAATGGTTCTTGACTATCGATCTCAAAGACGCATACTTTCACATAGAGATCCTGCCACAACACAGAAGATTCCTGAGGTTCGCTTTCGGGGGCGAAGCTTACCAGTATCGGGTTCTTCCATTCGGCCTAGCCTTGTCACCCCGCACGTACACAAAATGCATGGATGCAGCTCTGGCTCCTCTGCGACTCCGGGGCATCCACATTTTGAATTACCTAGACGACTGGCCGATTTTAGCTCAGTCTCGAGAGCTAGCGCTTCGACATCGGGATGTCGTCTTAGCTAAAGGTTATTATGGTTACAGTGCAGTACATGAGTTAATGCAATTATTAAGGTTACAGTGCAGTTGATGAGTTAATGCAGTTATTAAGGTTACAGTGCAGTAGATGAGTTAATGCAGTTATTGAAGTTACAGTGCAGTAGATGAGTTAATGCAGTTATTTAGGTTACAGTGCAGTAGATGAGTTAATGCAGTTATTGAAGTTATAGTGCAATAGATGAGTAGATGCAGTTAATAGAGTTACAGTGCAGTAGATAAGTTAGTGCAGTTATTGAGGTAACAGTGCAGTAGATGAGTTAATGCAGTTACTGAAGTAACAGTGCAGTAGATGAGTTAATGCAGTTATGAAAGTAGTCCATTAGTGCAAATGAACATTCAGTGTAATATTCCTGGTGTGCAAGTGAGCACATTAGAGTGCAAATGATGCCATGTGTGTGTAAACAGTCCGGTAGAGCAGGTAACATGAAGTACTGGTGTGTACAGTTCAGTCATGCATGGCAGCCCTGTAGTGCAATGTAAACGATGTACTAGCAGCGTTAAAGTTAAAGTTATGAGGGGTAGTGGAATCAGTGGGGAGCAGAGTTCAATAATGAAACAGTTCTGGGGAAAAAGCTGTTTCCTAGTCTGCTGGTTCTTGCCCGGAGGCACCTGAAGCGCCTACCGGAAGGCAGGAGAGTAAACAGTCTATGAGCGGGATGAGAGGAGTCCTTGAGAATGCTGCGAGCTTGACGCAGACAGCGTTTCTTCTGGATGTCCTCAATGGAAGAGAGTGTAGTCCCTGTGATGCGCTGGGCTGTTTTCATGGTGTATTGTTGAGGAACTCACAGCATTTATGTTTGCAAAAATTGTGGCATAATTAAGGATATGGTTGCATGTTTGACAAACTCTCATAGCATTGTTGGCCAAAACAAAATTCACAATAGCCGTCTCTTGCTTTTCAGTGAACATGTGACCTCGCCCACCATGAAAAATTTGCCTTTCAACTCTGTAGAAGATTCAAGAACAGTTTGAGTGTGTCCCATGAACTGTAACATAATATTGTGACGAACCACAAGTTTACTGAAGAGACATTCACCAAAGGACTGTACCTTTAAGGGACGGAGGACTTAGTTTATGTGTTGTGTTCCGGTTGTTGATGTGCGTGGTTGTTTTTGTCCTCACTCGCTGTTCAGAGTGTGATTTATTAAAGTGGAGCGTAAAGCTGTCTCGACGCATCTTCGTCTCTTGTCTCCTTATTTATTTTACTCCACAATATACTGTTTTTATACGTATACAGTATGGTCAGAATGTCTTACAGTCGGCAGTCCTTTTGTACATTCTGATACCTCGCCAGAGTGTGACCAATGGGTACTAGAATATGTGTTATAGCCTAGTGTTTGTTATGCTGAAATAGCGATTACTGTATGTGTAAATTAGAACATGTGTACATACTGAAACAGTCAATTTTTACATACCAGTTCTCATTTTTATGAGTTATGAATTATACCCGTTAATCTACTCAAATTAAGCTGGACTCACTTGCCAGCCTCTCTCATTGTTACAGTTTTTTCTGATGGCTTAAGCACATTTTTGTAACTATTGGCTATTTTTGCAAAGCTCTACACACAAATAAGAAAATCCTTCACCGAATCAGCAAAACATTGTAGTTGTCTTGCAAAAGCTAATAAACCTTGCTTTACTCTTCAGACATTCGTAAAAATTGTATTTTCGTATCAAACAGTTAACACAAGCCATCACATTAATAAGCACACAATGCACCAACTACACACTGATGTTATGAATAAAAAACACATCTGGCTTTTGCTTTCTCTGTGCACAAGGTAGGCTATGTCAGTTTCAGGTCATACTTTTGTCATAGTTCTGTAAACATAGAGGGATCCTAACTTCAAGTACTGCTGTTTATTTACACACATCAAAACAAACACAAGTGTTTTTTTCCAAGTCAAAACAAAATAGTAATTTCACTGAGGAAAAAAATAAATCAGTCTACATCGTGTCGTCTCTCTGGGTCCGGCCACAAAATTTCGTCTACATCACATGCAATGAGTGTTTCAAAATATCTTCTGGAATGGAGTATCAAGGCATGACATGATGCCTGGTCAATATCCCCACATGCCTCCTCCATTGCCTGTGAAAGGGCTATGCATTGATGGGGATGACGGTCATAAACCTTCCAGCGCCAGGCAGAGAAGAACTCTTCTATTGGATTGAAGAATGGAGAGTATGGGGGGAGGTTGAGTACAGTGAAGAGTGGGTGATCTGTATACCAGTTGCGGACCAAAGCAGCCCTAGGGAAACTAACATTGTCCCATATGATGACGTATCTGGTCTGCTCTTGTCTCTGAACATTTGTGAGCATGTCATGTAAGGTGTCCAGGAATGTAATAATGTGTGCAGTGTTAAATAGGCCCTGGGTTGCATGATGGTGAACAACACAATTTGACTTAAAGTTTTTACCCATTGCTTACACTTTTTGCAGAAATTGGCTCATTATGTCAAAACTCTACAACCAATCAAATTAGACATCGAGATTAACAACTCACATCTATGCCAAAATAAAACACTGCAATCAAAACTTAACACTCCTTTCTAAAAATGATATTCATGAATAAAAACCATACACATAAGAACCATTTGAATTTTTATTTCATATCACCAGCAACACACTCATGGGCTTTATTTAAACAATGCAGTCTTTGTGTTACTAATATTTAATTGTCATTTTCAGATGTTTTTACAAAAAAAACATTCTTACAAAAAAAGAATCAAAAATCTAATTTATTACAGTTTTTTCCAACTGCTTACACACGTTTTCAAAACTATGTCACCTTTTCTCAAAACTCTACACACAATTCCCAAAACTGCACACACAAAATGCAAAATGCCTCATATCTTATTCAAAATTTAACACTGCATTCAAAATACCATAAACACATGTCAGAATGAAGCATTTGCATCAAATGGCAAACACTTCTTTCATAATAGTGAATGTTTCGATATACCATGTAAACACTGTTGTTCTAAATTTAAAGCTCTTTGGTCTTTCATGTGCTCATATCTACATTTCGATACAATGTTCTACAGTGAAAGTTATCTGCTGAGAGGGGTAACAAGTCCACTGTAAACACAAATGCAATGTAGGTACAGATAATATATTTTAGGCCAAACATTACTTTTTTATATAGTAGCATTCAACAAACTCATAGACATATATGAACCAAAAGTATATTCTTCAGAATACAGTAAAGAACACAATTGTGTGTGTGGGGTCGCGGGGGGGCAGTCCAGGAATTGGTGGGGGAGCAGCCATCATTGCTGAGCTACGCTTCATTGCTTCTTCGGGCTCGGTCTGGCCACAATACTTTGTCCACATCACAAGAAACATTTTCTCTTGCCAAACATCGAGGGAAGTATCTCCTAGCATGGCGTATGCAACCTTGGACAGAGGCAAACTATATGTCCCCACATGCGTCCTCCATTGCCTGGAGAAGCGCCGGCATAGGGTTGGCGATCATAGACTTTCCAGCGCCAGGCTGAGAAGAATTCCTCTATGGGATTTAGAAAAGGTGAATATGGCGGTACGTACAAACTACAAATTGCGGATGGGTGGTAAACCAGTTTTGGACCAGAACAGCACGGTGAAAACTAACATTGTCCCATGTAACCACAAATCTAGCATGCTCCTGATCTGGATCAGGGATAAGCATTGTGTACAAATGTAGTACAGCATGATAACCAACCTCATTCATTCAAGGCAGTGCAATAAATGGATGGTTTAGAGTTACAAATGTTTTTGCAATACTATGTAGTCATAGGTATTTTACTGTACATTACTGTATAGCTAAAATAGTCATTAGATAGTTTCATAGCTGTTTTCATTTCTGAATGTTCGAATTATTGACGCCACTGTAAATCGACTCAAATTGGGCTGGACTCTCATTCCAGCCTCTCTCATCCTCAAACCGTGGTTGATCACAAGATCAACAAGTGTTGTCCTAATCTTATCAGAGATGGCTCTCCTTAATTCTCTTCTTTGCCCTCGTCCTCTTCTTCCTCTTCCTCCTCTTCCTCCTCTTCCTCCTCTTCCTCCTACTCCTCTTGCTCTCTGTCCATTGTTGGCATCCATTGTTCAAAACAGGCAATCTGACCTTTGATCTATTTATAGGCCAATACTGCAGTAAAGCAGTGATTGGATAGTGATCAGTTAAGCAATTAGTGTTTCCACATGTGAGGAGTGTGTGTGCGACCTGGTGAATAAGTGTAGCATTTTGACTGGTTGTGTTTGGAAAAGGAAAGCAAGTCACTTCCTGTTCGATTTTTGTGTTTTTGGTAGATAATTGTGTGTAGTGTTTTGAAAAAAGTGTTTTATGCAATGAACGCTGAGTCAAAGGCTAAGAAATAGCTTGTGGTTTTGGAGATTTTGTGTGTAGTTTTGCACTTTGGGTGAGAGGTTTCAAAAATCATGTGACATGAAAAGATTTTGTGTGTAAGCAGTTGGAAAAAACTGTAACAAAACCAAAGTAAAAAAAAAAAAACTGAATAAATTGCTATTGGGAAAAAGCAACTCATTTGTGTGTTTTGTGTTATGGATCCCGCCTTCTGTTCGGCTCTGGCCACAAGACCTCATCCACATCACAGGCAATGTCCTCACGTGCTAGGGATCGGGGAAAATATCGTCTTGTGTGCCTGATCCACCATTGTATTGATTCCACCTCAATGTCTCTGCATGCCTCTTCCATTGCTTGCAGAAGAGTCATGCGGGCGTGTGGTTGCCAATCATAAACTTTCCACCGCCATACTGATAAGAATTCCTCAATTGCATTTAGAAAGGGGCTGTAAGGGGGAGGCATAAAAGTCTGCAATTAGTATGGTTGTTGAACCACTCTTGGACCAGAGCAGCCCTGTGGAAACTTACATTATCCCCGATGATAACAAACCTAGGCTGCTGTGGTCTGTCCTACACAACTAAATGTAGTGCATCTAGAAATGCAAGGATCTGTCCTGTATTGTAGGGACCTACAGTGGCATGATGATGCAAGACTCCTTGGACACTTATTGGGGCACACAAAGTGATATTTGCCCCACGCTGCCCAGGGACATTTACAATTGCCCTTTGTCCAATTCCGTTACAGCCCCGACGCCTGGTTTTGGCCAGATTGAAGCCTGCCTCATCCATGTAAAGGAACTCATGTGGCAGTTCAGCGGCATCAAAATCCATAATTGTCTGTAACAGAAAAAGATTGAATAGTGTTACTGAAAACACATACAGTAACCACAATGTCTATATTGCCACGGGCTGGGTATGTAGGAGCTGGATTGGGACAGTATAGACAAAAACTACAAGTTATAGGCAGGTCAGGTGGCAACATAAACCCTTATTCCCACATCACAATATATAGTATGTAAAGTAAAGTGAAACACCTGCACATAATCACGGCGCAGATCCTTGACCCTGTCACTGTTTCTCTTAAATGGGACTCTGTACAGCTGCTTCATTCTGAAGTTATGTTTCTGTAGGATGCGACTTGGTGTAGAAATGCTGACCCTGTTGATATTGTTGAAAACTTCTCTATTTACAATTATGCGTTGTTGCAACTCACAAGTCGTATTGCATTATTTTCTCGCACCATTTCAATGATTGCAAGCTCTTGTTGTTGAGTGAAGAGCCGTGCCCTTCCACCTTGAGGAGGTTGTCCAACCATTCTGTAGAAAATGCCACCACAAGATGTCATTAGATTAGATTTTTCACAAAATGTACTTTCAAACTGTGAACACCACTGTAACATCACAATGGTATTCTTTTATAAATACTTCACATCAGTACCTATTTTTTTAAAGTAATCCTGTAATTCAAATCATCATGCTACACATACAGTAGGTGGAAACTTGAGGATATACCTGTCCTCCAGTCGGAATGTTCTTATTACCGATGCTACTGTGTAGCGACTGAGGTTGGGGTGGACTCACATGGTTTATCACATGGTCCACCAAAGTAGCCCTGATGTCATCTCATACACGTCTCCGGACTGGTCCTCTTCTTTGTCCTCGTCCTTTTCCATGTCCATGTCCACGTCCGACTACCCCCTGTCTTTGTCCTCCTCTTACTCAGACTCTCATTGCCTCCATGATAACAAAGATCTCAAAATTGCTTATCTGAGGCCTATTTGTAGTGCTAAGGCTCAGACTGATTGGTGTTCTGTTTTCTGTGCAAGTGCTTTCAGTTGTGTATGTAAGTGCCTACGGTTACTAGAGGAGTTGTGCATTTTTAACAGAGTGTTTTCCCAATGAAAACAGTTGATTTCGTTTTTGAACAAAGTGTCTAATATAAGAAAACGTGTGAAGTGTTCCGCAGTAAGTGGGTTACAGAATTGCAAACAAAGTATAAAGTTGACAATGTGTTTAAGCTATGGTTACACTGTGTTTAAGTTATGCTACAAGAAGTTCGAGTTTTGAGGCTTTGGTGTAAGCATTTGGTTTTAGTGTGTAAGCAATGGGCAAAAACTGTATAGCTGCACATATAGTTATATTACCACCATGTTGTCTTTGGACATTGATTATGGCACGGTGTCCAATCCACAAAAAACTGCTCATGACCCATAACATCTGCCTCTAGCTCCATCAATCTCTAGATAAGACAAAACAAATTCAGCACAGCAGGCCCTTGCACAGCACTACAGTATGCACTTCCAGATTCAGTACCAATGATACTATAGCTTACCTGCACATAGTCATATCGCAGCTGTTTTACACGTTCACTGTTTCTTTCAAAAGGTACTCTGTAGATTTGTTTCATTCAGATTCTGTTGCGGGCAAGTACACGACATAATACATAAATGCTCACATTGTGTATGTTTTGGAAGGTGCGGTCATCCTCAATTATCCGCTGCTGAATTTCGCATAGCCTTATGAAATTATTTGCAATCACCATATTGACTATTTTGGTTTCTTGTTCTTGTTCAGTGAGTTGTGTTTACAGTTCCGCAAAAAGAGTGCTGTGCAGTGGATTGTACCTACAGTTTTGCAAAGTGTGTGTTACAAAATTGTAAACCGAGTGCAAAGCAGTGTTTGTGCTTTTAGTTTTGCAAACTCAGTGAGTGGTTTTGCTATAAGTATTAATAGTTTTAGAAATTGTGCTATAAGAATCACAGTTAGGGTTTAAGCATTCAGAAAAAACTGTAAACCTTGGTTTATCAAATGATCACTTAGTGTAGTCCTAATCTCATTCGATACCATTCTTCTTGTTCCTAGTCCTTTTCAAACTCGTCCTCTTCACCTTCTGGCTCCTCTTCCAACTCCTCCTACTCTAATTCGAACTCTGCCTCGTCCTCTGGCTCCCCTTACTCTGTTTACATTGTTCGCATCCATTGTTCAAAACCTATACCTTGACCTTTAGCCAATTTATAGACTCTTCTTAAGTCATGATTGGTTGGTGTTAAGTAAAGCAATGAGTGTTTCCACATGTGAGGAGTTAGTGTGAGGCACTGATGAATTAATGTTGTATTTCGATTGGTTGTGTTTGAAAACGGAAATAAATATACTTTCTGAAATATATTTGTGTTTTACATAGATAATTGTGCGTTGGGTTTTGCAAAAAGTGTTTTATGAAACTGAAAACTGAGTCAAAGGTCGAGATTAGTGTATGGTTTTGACAATTTGGTGTGTGGTTCTGGTGTTTGAGTGTCAGGATTCAGAACATGTGTGACAAGTAAACATTTTGTGTATAAGCAGTTGAAAAAAATGATATTACAAAGACTTATCTGCACTAGAAAAAAGTTAGATTTTATTGTACATAGCTAAAACTAAATACATTAAAACAACTAAAACTTTAAAAAAGAGACGAATATGTGAATCTGTGTATCACCTGCACACAGTGTTAAAACACTAACAAAGAGCCTGAAACAATGATCTTCTCAACACCATTAAGAATTGAGAAAAATGAGCTCTCCAAGAAGACAGAATGGTGGCTACCATAATCAATTTAAACCAGATATGTCAATCTGACTTATTTTCTTTGGTATCAATGGTCTCCATATAAAATGTGTTCCTGACATGAATAAATGGAAATCTTTCTGTATAGCTCACTTAAACAATACATGTATAAATCATGTTGAAGTGTGATCATGGTACAATGTCCAAATGTAACATTTATTGGATTACCTCATATATCTCATTTGAATGGTTATTTATTTATTTTTTTCTGGTCGCACACACACACATTTTTCTACGTTTCCCTGAGATTTTATTCATTCACCACTTCATAGTACCCTCAGATAGAGAATACTTTTCATTCCCGTTGGGATAATATCTGTGAAGTGATTGGGGAGACTGTTCAGCCACCTGTGGCCCACTGTAATATAACTTTACGTTTCTATCTTCAGCTCCCTTTGAAAGAAGCTCCATTCAGACTTTAGAGAGAGATGCTTTAACAAAAATAAAACCACAATAATTATTTTTATGAGTATCTGAGTCTTCATTCATATTAAAATCAGTCATCTTAAGCCATTGAACCTCGGTGATGGCACAATAATAGTGTTTCATATTCAGTTCACTTTTAAAAGAATTCTCCAATGCCTGCTGCCATTGTAACTCGCCATTTCTGAAAGATTGATGAATGACATTCTATTATAATGAGGTTGCATGATTGCGGACATAATAATGAGTTCCGCAGCTTGCTGTGAAGGAGACGTAACTATGAGCCCGAAATGTCTCCATTATTGTCAACGTTAATGAGTAAATAATGCCCTGTTGCCTTTAGGGGACCCAGATGATCAGAGCGGCGCAAGATGATATTGCAGCAGAAGCAATTACACAATACAGACCTTAGATGAAAATTTGCTGCAAATGCAATTCTCTTTCTATCCAGCCAGTGATCTGAATACCTTATTCTGCTGATATGTGGGTCAATGACAAATAAGATTTTCAAGAAGAAAAAAAATATATTTTAAGCAAAACAGTTTGAAAATGCATTTTTATGTCCCAAAAAATGTATTGTGTTGATTTATATTGGTTTTACAGCATTTTAGGGAGCATTAATTCATTATTAAACAAGATTTCTGATTTTACCACCCAGAAAATGTCAGGTGGTGCGACCATATATTATTTAAAAATAATATACATTTAATGAACTTAGCACTACTGAGACTTGTAAATATGAATCATTGTAGTGTCTAAAATGCATATCACATGGTAAATTCCCTTTCTATTTCTTTGTTTATTGACCTTTTATTCCAAATCTTATAAACGGCTGCTTTTCTGTCTGTTCAAACACCCATTTTTTCCATAAGGACTTTTTATGTTTTGTTTTTAACTGTAAAAATGATTTGTATACGTTATATAAAGGTTTACATTTATAATTCTTACTTCATTTTGCAATTGCAGTGGGAATTGATACTTTTAAATGTAAATTTGCTGGTTGCACCACCTGACCATGACTGGTCGCACCACCTGACGTTGTGATCAATAATGATTGATATTCACAAAATAAAAAGAAAGATATGTCAATGAATTTTATTCAAGTTTCAATTGGCTTTTTATTTGAATCCTCTGACCAATTTATACTCCATCTCAATAATATAATTACATTTAATTAACAAGAAAGTGCAAAACAATACTGCATTTTATGATAACATTTGATCATCGTTTCTTTAAAAATATAAATTTGAAACCTCAAGGAACACATTTAATAAATGAGAACATCTTTTATATGAATCAGTAAATTAGTGCAAATATTGGGCCCAGAAACATTAAGGGCAGAATTCAATCTACTGTTCAATAGATTCAGTAAGTCAAGATAAAAAACAACTCTTTTCAAATATAATTCAAAATCATGCTTTCAGAAAGCAACATACCTATCTCTATAAAAGATACATGGTTTCAGACCTCATCTATTTTAATTAAATGAAAATATATGGGACATACAGGTGAAACTCAAAAAATTTGAGTATCGTGCAAAAGTTCATTTATTTCAGTAATTCAAGTTAAAAAGTGAAACTAATATATTATACAGACTCATTGCATGCAAAGTGAGTTATTTCAAGCTATGAAAACCTTTTCACAATAGACAATAATTTTGAATTTGGGGGTTTCTTAAGCTGTAACCCATAATTATCAAAATTATAACAAAGGCTTGAAATATCTTGCTTTGCATGTAATGAGTCTATATTAGTTTCACCTCTTAACTTGAATTACTGAAATAAATTAACTATTGCATGATATTCAAAAAAAATTCGGGTTTACCTGTACTATATCATTTGTAAAATAAATTATTTTAGTTTAAATATTTAATAGAATGGGTAATGGTTTGTTAATCATTCGAATTCATTACTAATAACAATGCTTTTCTGTAATGCTGTATGACACTGCTATCAAGTATGTATTATTAACATGTAATAACTGTAATTACCACAAACAAATATTAACTTAAGTTGTAATGTATCTAGATAAACATAATGAACACAATTCCTTGCTTTTCTTTTGACAAGGTACTCTGCCCTTGCAACTGGATCACTTTTTAAATGAGCTCTATATCGTACTGTTTTCTCCTTGCTTGATAATGGCATCTACAAAAACATATTAAAATAGATTAATTTAAAGATGCGATTGTTTTAGTATCAATGTTGATTATACAGTCCTATATTCTTGAAGAATAGGACTTTAAGATGGACAATGTGCTCTTTAAATTGTCGCTCAAACCATAATAAAATAAACAAATATATATACATATATAGATTGCACCTTTAAACAACTTAAAAGCTTTATATATTTATTAAAATGTATTTAATATTTTCAAAAACATGAATTAACATGACTTTTTTTAGTTGGTTTAACTTTAACTATGGTCGCGACACCTGACGTATCGGTCGCACCACCTGACATTTCAAACTCAATTCAAATCTAAGAGGCATTAACTTGGACGCCTATACAAATGTTTGACCATGTGCTCAAGGTTATACATACATCTTTTAAATCAAATACATATTTTAAGAATAACAACACATTTTCAAAGTTTTCCAGGGGTCATACCACCTGACATGATAAGTTGAATCAACCTCATCATTACTCAAAAATGTCAAATTATCTAATATTTATGGGAGGGTAACTAGCCTTGTTACTGCTTCAAATGGGTCCTCTGGAGTCTTCTGTGTGATGTCATATGCTGTCACATGGTTTTCTTAAAGGAACATTGAATAAAATTGCATTTTTATGTCGGTCGCTCTCCCTGACATTAGAAGAAGTACATTTTTCGGACAAAAGTTTTTTAAGTAATAGATTAGTTTTGAAATAGGACCGATACACTATTTCCCCTCATTTATAAGGAATTTAACATAAAATCATGCCAAAATATTTGATTAAGAATTTTAGTGAGAAAATTAACATTTATTTCTCAGTTTTGTTCTCTCTTTGTATGTTCGGACGGTCGCACCACCTGACATTTTTGGTCTTTCAAACACCAAAACTCAAAAAATCTATTGAATTTCAATAAAATGAAAAGGGTTTCTTATAAAGGACATATTGTAGATCCATTTGATATATGACATGTATTTATTCAAATTCTTTTAAGGAAAATAATGAATTTGGACACAAAAAATACACGTCATGTCATTGACCCATATACCAAATCTTCCCCATGAGGTTAGAAAAAAACCTCCCCTCCCTTCTTTGTTATAACCTTGAGCTAAATTGTAAGACATTTTGCTCAGGATCAGTATTACAGGTGTATCATTAGGAACAGGCTGTAATCATCTCCAGGGACTCGAGTGAAGGCAGAGGGATGGACGTGCAGCATGGAGGACACTAACACTTTGAGATTTTATGACCCTAACAAAATCCACCCCCTATCTCTGGACAGAATAATGTTTTTGAGCTGCCAGCAGTCCAGATGAAACACTTTATGGTGTAAATGAGGTGGCCATATTTGTCAATTACAATGACTAAAAAGTTTTGTAATTTTACAAATGTGAAATGATATACTTATTTTCTGTTTACCACGTGCTGACACTGAAAATGCATATTTTTGTTGCATGTCAATCATTTACAACATGAAAGTTTATAAATAGTTGTTATTTATGCTCATCAATACTGTGAAATATGTGTGAAAATTATCGGTTTATTCGTTTTTCCGTTTTAAAACAAAAACTATTTATCCGAAGGTAAGGTACAGTACACGGATCCTTAATACTAAGACACACAGGTTCAAATAATGGGTTATATCTACGTTTTTCAACAAACACTTTAATATCCCTTTATGCTATTTCAGTGTCATCGTCATGTAGTCATTACTTGATTACCAGTGATGCCAGTAACGCGTTACTTAGCGTTAGTCTAATTTGACCACATTTTTCAGTAACGAGTAATCTAACGCGATAATTTTCCAAAACCAGTAATCAGATTAAAGTTATTTAACCAAGTCACTGTGCGTTACCATTTTGTCATTTTCCTTAGTAAAAAAATATATTTTTTGCTTTCGTCTTGTGTCTCAGGGAGATTAGTCACGTAGCAGTATGCGACAAGTCACGTTTTCAGCACGAGGACAATTCACGTGTAATAGCCCCTATCACGCAGCGACGCAAATGTAAACAACAATGGAGGGAGGAGAGAGATGCGCGTTTCTAGCTGGAAAAACAGTCACGAGTTTGAGTCCGCTAGATGACAATATTAAGGTTCGTTGTACTCTATGTGCTGGCGACAAAGTGCTATCTAGCTACAAAAACACTACGTCAAATTTGAAGAAACAATTGGAGTCAAAGCACTGCACAGTCCAATCTACAGATTAAGTCCTGCCAGGTGGTGCGAAGCAGAGAGCAGCAGGTCCCCCACCACCAGAACAACAAATGCTGGACTTTGATGCAAAGGCAGTAAGTGTGGGAGAGTTGAAGAAGTTGGTCGGGCAGTAGTGATGCGCGGATGGCGGTTTAATCCGCGGGCGCTGCGGATGATCCGCGGGTTGGGTGGGTCGGGTAATAAAAAAATACAATCAGATTAATTGCGGGTGGGTCGCGTATGGATGATATCATATACAATTTTAACAACATTTCTCTAAAAATACGAATGTGTTTTAAGTGCATTTTTCATCAGGCGCTAGTTTGCTGTAATTTAATAGAAATGCGCTAGAGAACGGTCTATTTCTTAAAGCAGAGATGGAGGCAAAACAGATCCGAGAGAAATGTAAAAATGGAGAATTAAAAAGAAAAAAAAGGTAGAAAAGAAAAGTAGCCTACCGTGTGGGAGCGTTTTAGCGAGGTGGTTTAACAAGGATGAATCAAGTACTGGGTATGTAATATGCAACGACAGTGAGACAGGTACATCATGTGTGTGCTAAATCGAAATATTAGATTTTAGAGTATTTATAGACAAAAAAGTGCTAGAAAATTTACTGAGTAATTTAAATGACGATCGGGTCCGTGTCTGGTGCGGATATCTATATCAGAGAAAATTATATGTGCAGGCGGGTGACGGGTGGATAATTTATTCGAAACAGCGGATGCGAATGCCTCCCTTATACAGGGTTGACTCGCTCTCGTTTCGTGCCTTTTACACTTGTTGTGTAAAACCACTCCTTGCTGCTTTAATGCTGTGAACAACAGGTTCAATGTTCATAATAGACAATGTTTACATAAAAAGAAATTAATAGTTACATTTATAAATAATGTAGATTATAAATAGTATGTTTTGCCATTATTAAAGTGTTAACAGTTAAATATGTCAGGTCAAGAAAGACTGATTTGACCGTTAAGTGAAATCAAGAAAATCTTTACATATTTTTAACATTTTTAAGGAAATAGTCTTTAAGTTCAACTTAAAATGTCAGGAGATACATTGTTGACATCACTTTTAAAAATACACTTCCAATAAAGTGAGTGTTGGCAAAACTGATTGTCATTTTTATGTTGAGGCAGTGGGGGTGTTGGCAGCAGCTGCTGAATGTAACTGATAAAGTAACGAGTAATCTAACTTAGTTACTTTTAAAATCCAGTAATCTGTACAGTAAATAAGTTACTTTTTAGAGGTATAATCAGTAATCAGATTACTTCTTCAAAGTAACTGTGGCAACACTGGTCTTTGTGAGTTTGCAACCGCTGACGCCTTTTCAATTTGGGAACGCACCTGACCTCGACCAAAGTGGAAGCGCAGATACCTTACATCCACACGCACAATTGCACATTTCTTCGGGTAAGCCGTCAGCCCGGCTCCTCTCAGCAAACTCAGAACCGCCCTTAAGTGCTGCGTGTGTTGCACCCTTCAGGTGCTATAGAAGATGATTTATCTAAATACGCCACGGCATACGCGGTTGAAGCAGGCGGTCCATGAGATGCTGAAAGGTGGCCGGAGCTCCGAATAAGCCGAAGAGAAGTGTGACAAATTGGTGTAACCCGAAAGGCGTGGTGAAGGCATTTTCTTTGCATAAAGGAGATAAGGAGATCTGCCAACATCTTTAAGTTAGATCCAGTGTCATATAATAACGAGCCTACACGAATCCAGCAACAAAAAATTGCCTAGCCAATCCAGCAACTTGTCAATCCGTGGCATTGGATATGTGTTGAATTTCGACACAGCATTCACCTTTCTTTAGTCCATGCAGAATCGAACGGAGCAGTCGGTTTTAGGAACCAAAACTATGGAGCTCGCCCAATCACTACTGGACTCTTCTATTACCCCCATCTCTAGCATCCCTCTTAATTCTTCCTGAACCAACATTTTTTGTGCTCAGGAAACCTTTACGGCTGGCTGCGAACTATCACGTCTGGGTTGGTCTCAATATGGTGCTCGATGAGATTACTGCGGCCGGGCAGGGGCAAGAACACATCTGCAGAATCCGTTTGGTACCTGGCAACATCGATGAGCTGGGAGGGTGAGAGGTGATCTCCCCCCGGGGCCAGAGGAAGATATTGGATTTTGTTGCTTACTTCTTGCCCTAGATCCTCCTCTCTACTCACGCCAGAATCACCGGGTTCGCCTCACTCCATTTTTTTTGGAGGTTGAGGTAATAAATTTGATGTGCCCCCCTCCTGTCCGATCGTACCCCCTGATAATTGAGATCGCTTTTTTGCCGTCTGACCTCAAAGGGCCGTTGCCACTTGCCAAGTAACTTGGAGCTTGAAGTGGGGAGCAATACAAGAACTTTATCTCCCGGTACAAATTTGTGCAATCTAGCACCCCTGTTATATTGTCAGCTTTGTCTCTCCTGGGCCTGTAGCAAATTCTCCATTGAGAGCCGCCCCAGCATGTTGAGTTTTGCTCTCAGGTCCAGGACATACTGAATTTGATTTTTGCTATCTGACGGTCTGTCCTCCCAAGCTTCCCTTAGGACATCCAACATGCCACAGGGCTGACGTCCATAGAACGTTCGACCGTTTGTGGGCGAATCGCTTTAATGCCCAACAACCCATATAGTTCGCGGACATGAACGTGGGGTTTCCAACGCGGGAGAGGGTCGAAACAGGGCATCCGCTAAGCTTTCAGTGTAAATATTGAGGTGAGTAACTGCCTCAGGATATCGCATTGCATAATCCACTACAACCAATGCGAAGCGATGCCCTCGTGTTGACCGTTCTAATGGCCCGATCAGGTCCATTTCAATTCCAGGTCTTTGGAACGCATGTTTGAGCAACTCATCAACTTCATCATCAGAAAAAAATTTGCACCTAGAGAGCTGTTGTCTCTCTACGGCACTCCGTTCCAATGCGTCAGATCCCTGTGGTCCCGGCTCAGCTTCTCCCGCCTGCACGACAGGCACCTTCCGTTGCCCTCGGTTCCCCCAAGAAAAATCTGCACATAATTGCCCTAATAAAACAAAAAACCCTTAGCCAATTCGTCCCCAGAAATAGCATATGTCTGAGGTGCGGGATAACCGCCACCTCCACTCTACGCTTTTTCCCCGGAATTCTATAGGCAACGACACTAAGGGGTAGTTCACCACGTCCCCGTGGACCCCCGGTCCCTGACCATGCGGCTCGCATCCCCTGCCATGGATTGAATCAGTCGTTGGTGGATTTAGGTTTGGTCACACCCTGAATCCACCAATGCCTTTATACTCACTGGTATCTGATACAGGCCGGCCAGATCGGGGGGAACCTGTGTGACGTCGGGGATCCGGATCAACCTACCAACCTACATCACAGGAAAGCGGTCGATAGTGTGTCCCAGCTCCCCACACCGCCAACAGGTTGGACCATGCTTCTCTGCCGCCCTAGTGGCAGGAAGTAGGCCAAAAGCCAAAATTAGGCCCCGTTGTAGCATCCCGGTCCCAGGTAAAAGGTCTTCAGCTCCCGGGTCAGGAGAGCTGGCTTGGGAACGAGGCCCGTCTGGGTTCTGGTAAAGGGAACAGGTTTGGGGGGATAGGGAGAAGACATAGAGGTGGATAGAGATGGTTGGGGTAAGCCACCCCGGGGCACGCCACAATCTGGTCCTCATCAACACCGGCCGGTGACACTGGACTCACTGGGCAGGCTTGGGCGGGAGTCGAGCCACGAACTGCTTCTTCCGGCAGTGTGCTTCGGCTAAGTTCGTTCAACCTTCCTCAGCCAATCCGGTTCTCAGAGAGAATTAGACGGACTCACCCGCTTGCTTTGAAACCATCAGGACTCTAAAAAAACCCTTTTCATCGCGCACAAGAACTGGTCCCAGCACACTCAGGAAGCCAGTGCAAGTATATCAAATATATTCTAAATAGTTACGTTTAGGCTGTTATCCCTTTTAACTAAGGAGACTTTCTTCGATGGTTAGTGCAGAGGTGAATAGCTGTTTGTAATATTGCCACTCTTTGTTTTGTCTATTCTTTTATTTCGCCAGTTTTACCCAGGAGCAAAACAGTTTACAGTGTTCACAATGATGGAATTTTTTTGCATTTACTAGAGAGACTTGGAATAATATGAAACATTGAATGTCCAGTTCAGATGACTGAAGTGTAAGAAGAGATTTCTTTATAAGATGACATTGACTTTGAAACATCTGCAGATGACACACAGGACTTAGAAATTTAACTGCAACAAAACCTGGCTTCATTATTCTTAAAAATGCCAACAATCCTGCACATATCTGATAGTGCTACTCAAGAAGTTATTCAGCAGATTTACCAGATCCATTTACTGTCACAGCCATTGTTATCAAGTGAAATACAGAAAATGATCAGACATTACTGTGTTGATGTGGATAATTCCTTAGTGAGTGACATTGTCAATGTAGTTGTGGTAAGGGGGGCGTGGTTCAGCACGGTCTGTGCAGAGAGAGAGAGACGGGAGAAGAACTGTGAGTAAGCAGATCAACAACATATTGAAAACACCTGCTTCTCGTTGTAGTAATTGGCGAGGAGACGCTTTAAAAACCAGCGGAGGAGATGGAAGAGCTGAGAGAGACCGGCTGGGAAACGACAGCAAGGAGAAGCCTCGAGACGTTGCATCCAGGAGTAGCTGAAGGATTCTTGCTCGACAAAGAGTTTATGAAGTGATTATATTTACGGGAAGTGTAAACCCGGAAGTGATTGAAATAAAAAGGAATCGTACGTTTCCCAGCCACGCCGACCCAGTCTCCTTTCTTCCTTATACAACGAACATTGTTACAGTAGTGTTGCATAATAATAGCTTGCTGAAATCTACCAATACAGAGGGGTCCCTATCAACAGCCAGCAGGAGAGCATCTTACATACTGAGAGAATTTCCAGTCGTCATGCCAATTCAGTTTCTTCTTGAAAAAGATTCTGTTGTTTATGTCCCCACTCTCAAAATGCTGTAGGTTTTGCTAAGCAATAAAGATATTTTAGATAGTTGTTGCGTTCAGAGATGGCTTCGTCTGAAGAGTACTGCTCATTCAGAGTGGGTTCTTGTTTCAAAGAAAATGCTTTGTTGAATGTGGAAAAAATTCAGATTGCTCTTGGGCTATATATAGATTGAAGTGGCCAACACAATTGGAACATCTAGGAAAAAAACGAAACTGTGTGCCATATATATTGGGTACTTGCTAATCTTGACTCTAAATATCAGTCAGCTCTTCACACAATCCAGCTTGCACTTTTGTGTAAAGTTAGCACTGTGAAACAGCACGATTCTCCAGAAGTTCTTCGTCCTCTTATCCAAGACCTTGCAACTCTTGAGGATCATCGTGTGTATATTGAACAAGCAGAAAGTGTTAGAGCTACTGTATTGTATGTTGCAGCAGACAACTTGGGGGCTCAATCTTTGGCGGGGTTCCAGGAGAGTTTTTCAGCTTATTACATTTGTCGGTTTTGTATGTGCAAACGAGATGAAATGCAGAATAAAGAGGTCAGATTAGGTCTACACCAGCCAAGTACAAGAGAGAACCATGAAAGACATGTGCAAGAGGTAATACATGACCATACTTATGCCAGAAATCATGGTGTTAAAAGAGGATGTTCACTGACTGATTACCTGACACATTTTCATGTGGTGAATGAGCCTCCACCTGACATTCTGCATGACTTTTGGGGGGTATAGTACCAGCAGAATTGTAACTATGTCTACAGGATTGGATTTCCAAAAAGCATGTTTATTTTGACTCATTGAATAAAGCTAATAAAGAGTTTCACTACACATTTTCTGATAAAGCTGACCAACCACAGATCATTCCAAAATCATTCCAAGAGATTATGGTAATAATGTTTAGTAAATATTATAGTGAATATATCTAACACCTGTAACAAGGGCACCATAAAATAAAGTGTTTCCAACAATTAAGTAAAAAATATGACACATTTTAACATGAACAATGCTGTCTATTGAGTGCATTGCATCTGGTATGCATGATTGTTGTCCTTGGGTGTTAAATTATCAGGACCGGGGTTTGTCAGGTCCATAGACAACACTGACGTTATCCTCCAGAGAACTTTCAGAGAGGTGGGGGTTTCAAATACTTCTATGCACTGTCACTAATATTGATCGACTTGTCTGACATATCCAGCGGAGATAAATAAATTAGGTCGTAAATGAAGCAGTTTGTTTCAACATGGTGTTAATAATTAATAGTGTAAAAACATTATTGTTAATAAACAAAACGTTTTTGTGGTTATTGCTTAATGGAGTGTCTTATAGCGATTTTTTTATCAATTTCATACTTTTAATTATGTTGGTTCCACAAACAAATGGAAAATGTATTAGATAACAAAAGACAACAAACAGTTTAAAAAGATAACAAAACAGAAATATCGTTAATGATAAAGTTGTGAAATTTCCATTTGCCTAATCAGTATACAACTAAAGACATTTGAAAAAGATTGTTAGGAGAACAGAACACAACAAAATGCTCTCATTTCAATGTAGTCGATTTGAACAACAAGTAGCCTAACCAAGTTAGCCAGGTGTTATGAAAAACAAGTTAATTTTATTATATGATATTTTAAGGGTTCTTGTAGTGCCCCAACAGCCAGAATATTACAGTTTTTACAAGTGCAATTCAGCATTAAATCCTAAATTCCTGTACTATAATAACTCTGATGTCTGTTCAATGGTTTAATAGATAAAATTTGAGTTACAACTTATATTTCCAACACATGAAGAGAGTTAATTGTTGATGTGAACAATACTTGAAAACTAAATATATTCGGTTATGATGAATTCCTGCAATACTGAAATACAATCAGTTAACTAAAAAATAATTACAACATTTTACCAAATTGTTCCAATAGAATAGAAAAAAAGAAAGCTATTTTAAATACTTTCAAATCATCCAAATCACTAAAGTGAAATTTTGACACAGCCCACATGCCCTGGCACGAATAGGTCCCCGTTTTATTTCCACATTTGACTGAATTTATTTGACTGGCCACGGTGACCTCATCACATTCGTTCTGTGTGACATGAAAATGTGACTGTGAGAATCATTAGGAAGGTGAGCGAAGAGGGAGGCTGGTATACAGCTCAGGATTGCGCAGAACTCAGTCAACGCACAAACCTGCAGGATCTTTACATGACAAGCACGATTTACGGACTTGAAAGGAATTACAAAACACAGCACCAGTATATATTTTCAGTCTACTCGCTACAATGGGGATGGATCGGAGGCGGAGAGCATCCCTGGCGCTCATCTTGAACTTCGTCGCGCTGATACTCGCCATTTTTGCACTGACTACCAGCTACTGGTGTGACGGCAACCGGAAAGTTGTCAAACCATTCTGCACCGGGCCGGTGACAGGGAAACAAACACACTGCATTAGGTACAATAGCTCGAACATCAATGACAGCAGGCTGGTACAGTATATATGGGAGACCGGTGAGGATAAGTTTGTTCTGAGGAATTTCCACACCGGCATTTGGTTTTCCTGTGAGCAGAATGTTGACCTTATTGGTAAGAATATGATTTTAACCCTACTTTCTTACACCAAAAAAATGTATGTATATTTTTAAAAACGGTATTCACGCATTCGTAATGCGTAATTCTTTTTTCTTTTTATAAGTCGTTGATTTGCCATTCACCAAATAAATTCGTGGTGACGACTGTATCTGACAAGTCTCTTATTCACATCTTCTTTTTATCGTTTAACTTAATAGTCACTAGACATAATCTGAACTCTGGCCGATTTTTGGAAAGGTTTTGTTTGAAAGCCATCAACATCTTGACAGTTCACTTACATAGAATAATTCTTCCCCCGAACTGGACATTCTAAACCTACTGACCCAATTTCTATCCACTTTATTCAGAAGAGTTGTTGAATTCAATTGTTTTGCTTCAGGACTCTATGTTCTATTCATATTTTTAGTTTAAAATTATTTTCAACAACATTTAATTTAGTTTAAATTGGTTCTTTCCAGTGAGTTTTTTTTTATTGACAATTGTTCTATATTTTTCTATATATGTTTAGCTTATGCAGCACTTATTGCTTTGATGCAGTGAAAAAACATTCACAAGCATAACAGTGTATAATATTAGAACAAATTGAAAGAATATAAAGCAAATGCAACCAATCCAAATAATAGGATTCAGTTTATTCTAAATGCATCTCGCACCATTTTGTAACCAGTTCCTTTTCCCATTCTTTTCCTCTTGCAGGCGAGAAATGTAGAAGTTTCATAAACGTTGCCCCTCCCCATGAGAGAGGTAAGATCTGTCATTCTTAATAGAGAGCTCTGGGGAATTCAGATTTTCCATCAAGTTTTAAAGAGGGTGTCACCTGTGGCTCATTGATTAATGCAATTCTCCTGGTGTCAGATGCATTACATATTTGGTGCAAGCTGTGTGGAGGTCCAGTCAGTTCTAATTAAGTGTGATCTTCATCTTTCCACCAGCCATGCATCTTCCTCATTCTTATTCGTGTGGGTATTTGAACATGTCAATAACGTTTAATTCTCCCACAAACAATACCAGCCTTTTCAATTGCTTCAAAGGATAATTGAAGGATGAGTGATGTCAGATAACATTTTCATCAGTATTAATAATCATGACAATAAAACACATGTGCCTGGTTTCAAAGACAAGGCTTAAGACTAGTCCCAGACTAAAATGAATGTTTAGACCTGTCTTAACTGAAAATAACTAGTCCTGACATAGTTTAAAATATGTTAGTGGCATTGCTTCGTCTCAAGGTGCAAACCAGTAATGTTATTTTCTAAGGCTAAGTGCCTTAAAATGCTAATTCAACTATGGTCTATCATGGTTTAAGATATATCTATCTGTGAAACCGAGCCTTAATCTGCCCATATGCAGGGTTACTTATTCCCCATCTTTAGGTTTTGTAATTACATGAAAAAACATGTCTCAGTATAATGTTATTCATAGATTAATTACACATGGTGCTCGTTTCAAACCTCAACTTCTGAATGATAGATATTGATTTACATTTTATGTTTACCCCACAGCCTAGTTTTATCTAAAATTACAGACTATGCTGACTTGCAAGGACTATGAACGTCATGAATTATCAGAGACTGAACCCAAGCGCAGACATCTGTGAAGCAGTTAACAAAAATATTTATTAATTGTAAAACAAAAACCTACGATGGGGGAAACAGACACGATAAATGAAAGACTTCTCAAAAAGGGTAAACAAAACTTCACACTATGGGGCAAAACAGGAACTTAAGCAAAAACAAGGGAGACCAATACATAAAATAATAATCCAAATGACAGGCAAGGCAAGACAAGAAAAGACAAGGCAGGAGCGAGACAAGAAGCTCACAGGGTTGGCTGAAAGTTTTCCCGGTAGTGGCAACGAGGTTACAGGGAACATAGAACAAACTTTGAACCGACACAGGACTAGGACTACACAGGGTTAATAAAGGGGAACAGTAACGAAAGGATAATGACTCAGTGATGGGCATGTGACAAGGCTTAACATTAAAGGAGACTGGCGGGAAAGTAATGGGGCAGGCGAAGGAGATGAAACACTAATGGGACACTAACGGAGAAGCAAGGGGGCGGAGCTAAACGAAAGACAGGACGACACGCGCCGAAATGTCAAAACATACCGACACGTGTCTCCACACAAGACATAACACACACATAAGATATGGTACTGTCACGTCCCTGTCCACAAGGCTCGAAAACTCAGGACAGGAAGGACAGGATCCTGACAATGATGGCATCATAACACTGTCCTAGTCTTACTAAATTGCCTTTGAAGTATTTTTATAAAGCAGCATAGATGTATCCTTTCGTGACTATAATTACTCAGAATCCTGAGTGTATGGCTTAACAGGTTAATTAAAAAAGGGTTGAATAAATTGGCAGGCTAAAACAAGTAAAGAGTAAATTACCTCAAAAAATGCAAAAATTCCCAGAAAATATATAGGCCTCAAAACTTTACTACGTTGAAAAAAACTAGTAGGATTGAACTTAATTTTATGTTTTACTTTGTTTTTTAAAGTTAATTATTGTTCATTATAGTTTTTAAAGTTTTTTTTAAATATCACTTAAAAACACTGTGTGCAAAAACTTGCACAAATAACGCAACATAGTAAAACCTACTCGTTGTTGTTTTAATGCAGCGAGGCAACTGCATTAAATTAGTCACAAAGTCAACATTTTCCATATTACCTCTTTCACCGCCAGCGTTTTTCTTATTGATCATTTTGAACATTTTTACATAACCTTCATGGCCCCTAGAACATTTTCTTCTGTGAATGCATGAAAATACAACACATGAAATGAGAGAAAAGAGACTCTGCTTTGAAACAAACAAACAAAAAGCATTCTATCTTCAGAGTTTCTTTGTTATTACTTCCCAAATAAGTGAAGTTTTCTGAACATTCTGAACAAAAAAGTAAATTGTGTTTTTGTCTAAGACTTCATGATCAAAATATAAAGCATTTGATTGTTTTTGGATCTGTAAATGCTGTACTCTTTCTGATGTATAACAGCGCTCCCTACTGTATAACAATGAAAACATGGGCTGTTGGAAAGACTTTTGTCATAAATGACAGAAAAACGTGTCTATTGCTTTGAACTTTCGTGTGTTAATGACAAAAAATATAATAAATGGCAGCGAAATAATTAAATATTGTAGATGATATTCATTAGCAGCTTGGTAAGGGTACAAGGCTCATTTTGAATAGAATCCCGAGTGGATCTGTTTTGTGTCAAAGTGTCAGTCTCCATTAGCATCTGTAGCACTATGTTAGCTTTAGTAGGGGGATCCATCTGCTTCTTGTCTTTACTGTGTGCTGCTCTTTATAGATCCCGGGACGGCGGGTCCTCTATACCTCTGAAACACTGTACTTTCTCTCTTTCACTTGTTCAAACACACACAGGTGTCTTATGGCTGTGTATTGTTGCTGAATGTCTCTACATCTTACTATTGGCCACTGGTGGAATTCTAATGTCCATAGAGGTCTGCCAATTTGGAAACGTCATTGATGGATTGAAACTGAATGCCTTTGCTGCGATATTCACAGTCTTGTCAGGTAACTGAGCTGATTTTTTACTAGTACTTCTTTGTCAACTTGAATTGTTTGGATTTAACATTTTTTCTATACACTCTCATAAAGGATGTGTAAAAAATATGGAACAAAATTTTGTAACAGATCCCACATTCAATATATTTTGTGGACATTTATAGATATTTTAATCATTTAAAAATCAGAATCAGGCCAAGCAAAACACCCTCCTCTATGCTACGGTATATTATATTGTTTGTAAAGCTATTGAAACATGTGTCCTCAAAGAGATGCATTAGTAGTAGTGTCCAGAGAGAACAGATTTAGATTTCTATCTGCCTACATTCTGCCCTTTGCCTGTCCTTTGTGGCAAATGCCTTTGCATTTACTTGGTATCACAAAGCCCAGCCTATTCTCTAGATACCAACAAAAAACATCAGGCTCAGCATTCCATGTAAGCCGTAGTATTGCTAAACCCGTATTCTTGAAAGTCATCCAGGCTATTTTTGCTTTTTTTCGTGATTTAAGGGGCTTACGCTGACATATGTATAGACAGTGTAATTTGCTCTATATTTATTTCAGTGCAGAATTGATTGTGAAATCAGTAAAATCTTCCCTTTATATCTTTGAAAACGTAACCAATTAAAGTTCCAGTGTAAGAAATTTAGCGGCATCTATAGGTGAGATAGCGAATTTGCAACCAACGGCTCACTCCAACCTACGTTTTGAAGCACTGAGGTAGCTGACATAGATCTCAGATGTCATCACGTTTTCGCTTTCTTTGCTGTATGAGATAACATATTTATGAAACACACTCTTTAGAGCAGAATGCCCATTTAGGGCTACTGTAGAAACAAGATGGTGAATTCCATGCAAGGGTAACCGCGGTGTACGTAGATAGAAATAAATCATTTTAAGGTAAAATAAACAGAACTCTTCATTAGGGTCTTAATACACCTCTGAATACATGGTTATATAATATTGCATTTCAATAGAGCATCCAAAAAAATACACATTGGACATTTATATTCTTGGACATTTTATATTTAACTGATTAACATTTGACTGCACCTCCTTATTAAGTATAAACACCTCCCATATTACAAAAAAATAGATGCACTCTATATCTAAATAAGATGGACCAACCAAAATATCTGTCTCAGAGAATGGCACGCAGAGACCTCACATTTCAGATTTATTGTTGCATAATGATGAGATATGAGATGTGAACTTATGGCTGCTGTCACTCCTTTGTTTAGCTTCATGAGAGCTGGATCATGAAAGCAGTGCATCGTGGGAAGGAAGCTGCAACCTCAATTAGCTTCTGTCTGCTTTTGACACAATCAAAAGTAGATTGAGCTCTTCTGTATTATTTACAAAATGAACACAGAAGACAATAATTTGAAAAATAGAATATACATTTGCATACTCTTTAGTAGAAAAGTAAGCATATTAGGATAAAGGGAAAATACAATTTCTAGAAATTAGAATTATTTCATAATTTACTCATGCTTACGTTGCTTCAAACCTGTATGACATTCTTTCATATGCAAAATACAAAAGCGGATATTTTTTAAATGTTGCAAACCAACCCCCATTGACTTCCATAGTATGAACACAAAACAGTCAGGTGTTTTCAAAACATCTTCTTTTGTGGTCATAATTGTCATGATTCCCCTATCATGTGTAGTACCTGAGACGGATCAGACATGCATAACTACTTAAATTTCTTAAATATTACAACAACACCCCTCACCCCACCAGCACGCTAGTCGCTTGGGGGTCAACCCCCAATCTGCAACTTACACCAAGGGCAGGACAAGATCTCTGGTGACCATAGCAACTCACACCAATTCATCAAGATAGAGTATTTTACGACCCATTGGAATGTAAGGAGCTGAACTCTCTTTACTCACTTTGGGGATAGACCTACAATTATAAATGCATTTATATGGAAATGTACACATTCATTTATAACATTTCCATGTATTAATGTTCATGTTGTTATGTCTGTTTTAACATTAATCCAACGTATCCATGAATGTGTGTTTAACTACTGGAATTATTAGATTTGTAGTAACTCATTTAACCAAGATTTAGATCATGTTTGGTGTCTATGAGCTACATTTGTGATGTCCTTCGCGTTGATGTTTGTTGTGTTTTGGTAACTCTTTTCTTATTAGTTTTATCAAACTCTTAGTAGTCTTCTAGTGAACATCCAATCAGCTTTCACATGCAAAACACCATCTGAAAGACAAAAACAGTTAACTTTCCCTCCAAAGTTGCCATCTCCTGATTGGACCAGTCACGTCTGTAGGATGTGACATCCTCACAGTTTAAAAGAGACCACGAGAAGATTCTTTCTCTCTCTTCCTCGCGCTTCCTTTTGTCTCTATGTGTGCTCTTCTTTCTCTCGATGCGTTCTGCATCTCCAAAGGATGGACTAGAAGAAGACTTCACCTTTAACCCATAAGTTTGTGCCAGGCTGCGGCCTCGTCTTTCCAGATACAGATCCTCTGCATAAAACTGGTTCTCTCTGATCACTTCCAGCCAAGATCAACTGGAGCCTTAACAACCTGCATCAGGACTCTTTCTTTCTTTGATGGGCAAGACGTGCAAGTATCAAACTTAGTCTTATTAATGGATGCATAGGGCATCATTAATCCTTTTAACAAAGGTCCGTTACAAGAAGAAACTGATGTTTAGTTCAGGCTATTGATCTTCTGAATATCATATACTGCCATAATCCATGCTCTGTTCTTCTCTGTTTCAACTTCAACCATCTTCTAATGCTTAACTGTATGTGTGTGTATGTTAGATTAGTATGTGTCTAGTCTAGATAATAAAGTCCTGTTTTATTTCACACGTGATGTTGTTTGTAGTTCATGCTCATAATCCGGAGTCCCTAAACATGCCGATTCTTGCTACCTGCTCGTAATGCTAAGTGATTTCCCCAAATCATGAATTTGATCCAGATAATTATAATTGATCATTATTAATTAAATTCATCCCAATTTGGATTGATATTTGTTTCCCTTACAAAGGGTGGTGGAGAAAATATTACTTATAATTGGGATCAAAGCTCATGATAATTCTTACATATTTGATGAAGAATAGTGTTTAAATAATTCTGTTCCTCATTGAATTCACTACATAATTGGTGTTAGAACGCGGGCATGATTAAACAAAAGTTATGAGCTTAAACTACTGTCAGCCTAAGTGTGTTTTAAATCAAGACGTTATGATGCAACATGCTATACACATGTATGTTGCTATTTGCGGCTTGTTTAATGTAGATAGTGATAGATTGATTTGGTAGTTCTGCTATGAATTAGAAAAGTCTTAACATAGATTAAATGGTATCAGTGTAAGGTAAATCTGATTTGGCGAAGAAATCCCAATTTCAGTATTTAATCAATGCATAAGTCTATTCTGACGAAGGAATCTCAGATAAGCTGCATGTGAAACTGTTCCAGAATCAATATGCTTTGGCGAAGAAATCCCAATTGCAATATTGTTTAACCTGTTTTCTGACGAAGGAATCTCAGTACAGTGTTATGTAAAGGTAGATTTGAGTGATGCTCCTCTTTCTGCGTTGTAAGGACCTTTAAATTATAGTCAGAACTATGCCAGTCATCTAAACTTTGACTCTGCATATACAAGTTTAGCTAAATGGTGATCAGTACTGTGTTACAATTGCCGAATGAAAATAGTGTGTTTCTCAATTCTTCAGTATTTGTGTGTAAGGCACAAACAGCTGTATGTATGTAAATGAGTGTAAACCTACAGTGAATGTGTAAGTACTCCTTAAAGAAGGACAGGAAACCTGTTTAAAGTACTTGTTTACAGAGAAGCGAAAGCATACATAATAAGAATTAGTGAATGCATCTATATTTGCATTTAGGCTTGCTAAAGAAAAGCGTTGAATTGATTTAAGTGTAAGCGCCATGTTGTAACCAACTGTGTACCGCTTTTATTATTTGAGATTGTTTGAACGGTGCAGACACTCTTTGAGAACTAAAGTGCCCTGGGGTGCACTGGTTCCCATGACAACGACTTGTCAACCAGTTTGACTCCACCTACCATAGGTGTCATTGGCTGGTGCCATTTTGTTAACAATCGATATTTGTTCGCTAAGCTAAGCTAGCATGACCTAGCGGCCTTAGACAAGCTTACTAATACCTAACTTCAATAGTTAGTGGTTAGCATAGCATATGTAATTGAAGTCATTAAGTAGTGCTTGCGTGTATTGCAGTGTAAAGTGATTTAAACTATTCCCTCTTAACAAAATCTCTATTTTCTGATTTCCACTCTCTTTCCTTAATTCTTCTCAGACTCACTTTAACTAACTTCAGGTGCATTCCTTCCTGAACATTGTTGCTCAGTTACTCATTTAATTGAACTTAATTAAATTTTAACTGCCTACTCAGAGAATAATTCTTATAGGTATTGGGGATTTTGAATAGAACATTGACCCTAAAGTGCACACACATGTAATGTCATAGGCATGGGAGCTGAACACGCAGCAGCCTTAGCCAACAATGGAGTGATGCCCAACACTGACCTATATGGTTAAATGTCAGTACTATTAATTATTCCCAGTACTAGATCACTTCCCTTCTATTTTATTTTCTACTGGTTAATTTTACTATTAGCAGTCATCTATTTTTTTATTTTATTTATCTATGTCCAATCTCTTTTTCTTGATTCTGCTTATTTTAAATATGTGCTCCAGAAATATGACTCCTATTGCTACACAATCTAGATGATTAATAAGGCATAAGTATAATTCTGAGCACCACTAATTGACATAATCAGAATCGGGAAGGCTCTCTTCTCTCTCTCTCTACTTCCTGTTCTTCAATATTCAGAGATCAAACCTGTTAAGAACCATCAGTATGTTTTGAGTTTTGATTAAATGATTTAGACTAGTCTTACATCATTGTTAAATCTCTGGTTGCATACAAATCTTTGCTTCCTGCCATAGGCAGTTAAGATAATAATAGTGTACACACTTCACTAGCTACCTAAAGCAGTTAACCACACGTGGTAAAACCTAGCTGCACAATATACACATAGCTTTATTTCTAAATATTTTATATGGTCTTGCATTAGTCTCTTGCCCTAACTCTCAGAACAAGTTTGCCCCAATGTCTCAGATGGAAGATCTAATGGCCTGGCAAGGCATGGTGATGGACGCCCTACCACCTAGAACTGCGGATGACCTTCCTCACCAGAGACAGGTGCAACTGGACAAAGAGGGAAGAAGACAAATGACACATGGTCCAAGCCAGAGTTATGACCACAAGGAGCTGACCAGCATCATCCTCTCCTTAGCCCACAACCTCACAGACCTGAGAAATGAGGTGAACGACCTAAAGCTGCATGCAACAGAGTCCCAAGAGGAACTTAAGCATGCTCAAAGTCGCATAGCCCAACTGGAAGGTGAGACCGAGACCACACGAAATAAGTCTGGTAAGATGGAAGAACAGGAGGAGGTTAACAGACTTCAGATAGCTCTCTCAGCTGCTGAGCAAAGAAAACTACTGGAAAAAGCAACCAAAGAAGAGCTGGAAAAAGAACTGTTTGATGCAAAGTCATTATTAGTAACAGCCCATTTTGAACTATCAGATAGAGATGCCAAAATTGAATCTCTGACACAGCAGCTGGACAACACAAGAGACAAGCTTGACAGGGTCCAAAGAGAACTCGAACACTCATACAAGCTGCAATGGGAACCACAGTGGAAGACACATCCCCCACTGTCACAGCAGGTAAGCAGAGCAAACTCCCTCAGCCCAGTTCAAAGATACAAAGGGGGGGGGGGCTGACCTCTCTGCTTAACACCTCACCAGCCAGCATCCTAAAAACATCTGAAGCCATAGAAGGGAAGGGACTTCTCCAGATAATCCCTGTAACGGTACATGGAGCGACCCTTAAAGACCTCAACAAACTGGCTAGAGTCATCAAGTGCTTCATTCCAAATTCTGCAGGAGACCTCGATGTCCATGCCTACCTGCAGGATATAGACTTTCATCTGCAAATTATGCCGAATGTGACCACACGGGAGAGACTCCACCTGCTTTGGATAACTTCTGGTAAAGAGGTAAAGAGCTTTCTAGAACGGCAGCCTGACGCTGTCAAATCCGACTACCACCGGCTGAAACAAGCTCTTATACAAGAATTCTCAGACCCAGAAACAGAATATGGACTGGTCGCTGCCCTGAACCTCAAACAGGGAAGACAGGAAACTCCCCGAGTTTACCTTAACAGACTCAGACAAGCTTATTTTGGAGCTCGCAATGAATCCGAGATGGAGGAGGATATCAGCTTCAAGAGCCTGTTCCTCAGAAATCTACATCCAATTGTTAGCCACCATTTAGGCATCATGGCCTGCCCTCATACGATGACCATTCATCATTTGCGGGACCTGGCACAGAAGGCCTTTAATAAACATAAGGCCACATCTGAAAGAAAGGCCTCTACGGCACCATTGAGTCTGAACTGTAACATTCAAAAGTTTGCACCAGAAGGCAGACATTGTCACTACAACACAATGTCCTTCAACGATATGCCAGGAAAGCTTCCAGCCAGAAGACAAAACCGTCACCATCGTAATAGGCCCAGATACCAGACCAACCACTGGAAGAAACCATGGAGACGGCAAAATTCTTCTTTGGAAACACCACTGGCTGTCCAACAGCCACTGACAGCATCATCCGATGCAACACACAGGTGCCGATCTGAGTCCTCACAAAGAGAGCCGGACTTACCTACGCCTGAGTCACAGGAGCTGCTGAAACTAGTAAGAGAGCTCTTCACACAGCTCTCACCCAACATCTGATGATGTCTTGACACCTGCTGTCCCACCTCTCCAGGAAGCACCGATGGCCAAGGAGTCCACCCGAGCTACCTGCAGTGCGTGCGGGACACGTCTGATCATCATGTACATCTTAATTGTCGCTCGTTGTTGTCTATTAGGTCAGACAAAAACATGCGAAAGGGGGGATATGTAGTACCTGAGACGGATCAGACATGCATAACTACTTAAATTTCTTAAATATTACAACAACACCCCTCACCCCACCAGCACGCTAGTCGCTTGGGGGTCAACCCCCAATCTGCAACTTACACCAAGGGCAGGACAAGATCTCTGGTGACCATAGCAACTCACACCAATTCATCAAGATAGAGTATTTTACGACCCATTGGAATGTAAGGAGCTGAACTCTCTTTACTCACTTTGGGGATAGACCTACAATTATAAATGCATTTATATGGAAATGTACACATTCATTTATAACATTTCCATGTATTAATGTTCATGTTGTTATGTCTGTTTTAACATTATCCAACGTATCCATGAATGTGTGTTTAACTACTGGAATTATTAGATTTGTAGTAACTCATTTAACCAAGATTTAGATCATGTTTGGTGTCTATGAGCTACATTTGTGATGTCCTTCGCGTTGATGTTTGTTGTGTTTTGGTAACTCTTTTCTTATTAGTTTTATCAAACTCTTAGTAGTCTTCTAGTGAACATCCAATCAGCTTTCACATGCAAAACACCATCTGAAAGACAAAAACAGTTAACTTTCCCTCCAAAGTTGCCATCTCCTGATTGGACCAGTCACGTCTGTAGGATGTGACATCCTCACAGTTTAAAAGAGACCACGAGAAGATTCTTTCTCTCTCTTCCTCGCGCTTCCTTTTGTCTCTATGTGTGCTCTTCTTTCTCTCGATGCGTTCTGCATCTCCAAAGGATGGACTAGAAGAAGACTTCACCTTTAACCCATAAGTTTGTGCCAGGCTGCGGCCTCGTCTTTCCAGATACAGATCCTCTGCATAAAACTGGTTCTCTCTGATCACTTCCAGCCAAGATCAACTGGAGCCTTAACAACCTGCATCAGGACTCTTTCTTTCTTTGATGGGCAAGACGTGCAAGTATCAAACTTAGTCTTATTAATGGATGCATAGGGCATCATTAATCCTTTTAACAAAGGTCCGTTACAAGAAGAAACTGATGTTTAGTTCAGGCTATTGATCTTCTGAATATCATATACTGCCATAATCCATGCTCTGTTCTTCTCTGTTTCAACTTCAACCATCTTCTAATGCTTAACTGTATGTGTGTGTATGTTAGATTAGTATGTGTCTAGTCTAGATAATAAAGTCCTGTTTTATTTCACACGTGATGTTGTTTGTAGTTCATGCTCATAATCCGGAGTCCCTAAACATGCCGATTCTTGCTACCTGCTCGTAATGCTAAGTGATTTCCCCAAATCATGAATTTGATCCAGATAATTATAATTGATCATTATTAATTAAATTCATCCCAATTTGGATTGATATTTGTTTCCCTTACAAAGGGTGGTGGAGAAAATATTACTTATAATTGGGATCAAAGCTCATGATAATTCTTACATATTTGATGAAGAATAGTGTTTAAATAATTCTGTTCCTCATTGAATTCACTACACATGCCATGTTTATTCTTGTTCTTGCAGCGGAGTCATGGCATAGCCTTAAGTTATGTGGAGGGAGAGATAGTTTCCCTAGGAGCCTTCTATACTCTCTCTCCGAGTCTCGTCAGTGTTTCCCGCCATTTTCGTCTTGTTAGCTTTCCTTGAGTGTTCATCCCTATCACCTGGTCCTGCTTAATTATCCTCTGTCAGTCTCCCTTTAAATAGTCCTAATGTTTCATTGTCCTGTGCTCGTTCATTGTACTCTGTACCTTGTTTGTTTCATGCCTGACCGTGTAGGCTATTCCAACCTTACCTTTTTACCTTACCCTCGTGTCCCGGATTCCTTGTTCCTGTTACCTTGTGTCTTGTAAGTGTAGTTTAGTGTTGTACAAAGTGTTTGTTTCCTTAGTCTAGTGAGTCCGTGTCCTTGTTATCATTATTATTTATCCTGTCTTGTTTTCCCTCTCGTGGGTTTTGTTTTGCCCGTTTTGTAAGAGTCTTGTGTGTCAATAAATATCCGTCTTCACCACCGTACTTGCCTGCAATTGGGTTCTTCCCTTGTATTTCATGACAATTCATGACAATAATGAAAGAGTCATATACAATAATGACATATTTTGTTTTAATTTTGGGTAAAATATCCCATATTGATTAAAATAATTAATTAAACTAAATGCCTACATTTTGCAGGGTTTCTTTGAAGGATATGGGCTGTGCTATCTTGTTTACTGGTTCATTAAATAATCAGATTAGCGAATGCCTTGTCCTAATTTTTATCAGATTTTGGCTGTCTGAATATGTGTGTTGATGTCTGCATAAAGGCACCTCCCTGTAGTTGTCATGGAGACATAAGGTTTATCAGTGCAATGCTCTCAGGGGAGAGAAGATGCATGAATGTGAGAAAAGAGAGAGACGGTTAGATGGACATGATAGTGTGTGAACAACAAGACAGGGAGCATTTGAGTGCAAAATGCCTTTCAAAACTCCAAAACCATCACTATGATCTATTTTGTTTGTGTAATTAGTTGTTTGTTACTTTTTTAGCACATTCTTTGCATTTGTAATTTCCCTCCTTAATAGGTTGCAAGGAAATATGCTGAGTTAGTAGGCTGTACATAACCTGTAATCTTCCTTCGTCCTTGTTATTTTTTCGGTATGGGTGACATTGCTTTTTCTGACTCATGGGCTGACTGCTGCTGATTATGCGTTGTTTGCCATCTGGTCTCCTCTCTTCCACATAATGGAACTATTAAGCAATGACCCTGACCCGTGCTACCACTCCGCACACATCACACCACTCATTAGACTTCTGAAACATTTCCCAGTGTGTCCATTAATTGATCTTTGCTTAATGCGATAACAGCCATCCCAATGACATTCAAAAGCCAAGAAAGATTACAGAATTGTAAACATTCATGTAAACTGGATTAAACATGTTTGAATTAACTGTAATTACTGAACAACCTTCTTCGGTAATTTGTGTTCTCCTCATGTCAAATAAATATGGGATGACAATGTCATTTTAGCACTTATGATAATGTGATCTTTTGGGTGTCATTTTGAAAAATGAGGTTATACATATGCTGCATGATATTTAAACCCCATGGGAAATAATCAATTTGCATATTTTTATGTTCTATTACCAAGCTTCACATAAGGTTATAATAGTACCATTTGAAATATAAAACTTGGCTATCGGTCCTACTTGACAAAAGTATTTTAACAGTTTTAAGTATTCAAGATAACATTAGATTTAAATAAAGTGAATTATACAATACAGAGCACAGGGCTGTCACAGATTGCTTAAAGCTGTCTTTTATGTGGCAGGGACATTTATTTGATGGTATCTGGATAAAATAACGTTCAGCACTATTGAGTTGTCTTGAGGTCTGATGTTTTGAAGTGCAGATCCAATTTCATACAGTCTGTGAATTACAGTAAAATAGGATAAAAACTTCTGGTAGTTTTAGTATAGAATAGTTAGAAAGGGTCACAGGGGTTTTAGGTGGAGTATACTATGGAATGGTATGATAAGGTATGGTATATGGTACCAATTTAAGTGTTTATGTACATAATCTGATTTAACTGGAGTATTAAAAAAGTGGCCATCATCTACTGCCACCCTCTGGTGAAAATCAAACAGAAACAGCTGTTGCGCCCTCTAAAGTATATCAGTGTTCTCAAGGGAGCCTGAGGATTATTTCAAATAAAACGAACAAAGTTATTATTACTTAGTTGTATTTTTTTTAGTGGTGGGCCGTTAACGGCGTTAACGGCGTTAACGCAGTGAGACTCTTATCGCGCGATAAAAAAAATGTCGCCGTTAATCTATTCTCAAAGTCGGGTTGGGAGCTGGGTCTATACTACACAAGCTATGATGACTTTCACTTTGATATTTTAGCGCGGATGTATACATAGATTAATGTCACTGTAGGGGAAGAGAACGAGATTTTTCAACTCGCGTGATTCGCGTCATTCGCGTCATTCTCGCCGCCTCATCATCTCATAAGCAGGGCTTCATTCGCGCGATTCGCGCAGCAAGTAGGTCTATCGCCTCTTTGCATTGACTTAACATGTAAATCACTCGTGTTTGGTCTGAACACAACATAACGTTACTGTGAAATGACCAGATCAAACGTGACGTGCTAACATGGATGCAGCTATGAAGCCGCCGGGTTTGCTTCAGGGAACATTTATTTTTAAGACGCTTCCCAATGGAAACCTCGACAAGACTAAGCTTGTTTGCACCTTGTGCAATGTGGAATTGGTTTACTGTACGAAATTGGTTTACATACAGTTAGTTTAAAAAAAAAAACTTTCTCTCAACAGGTAGTGGTCTAGCTTTAGTTGAAACCAATAACTTTGTATTGGCACCTAATGTATTATGGCTCCTGTATGACATATCGATTGTTGCTCCCTAACTCTTTGTAAGTCGCTTTGGATAAAAGCGTCTGCTAAATGACTGAATTTAAATGTAAATGTACTGTAGGAGCTCTTCCAGTCTCAAGTACCACCTAAACACAAAGCATCCCTTAGCTAATGCGGAAGTAAACACAAGTACATCTTATTGAACATAATTTAATTTTCATCACAAATTATCATAGTAGAACAGCTTTCTCAAGTAGTTTGTGATGCATTTTGGAAACAGGAGATGAGCCCCTTCTCTAATGCGCCACCTGGCTTGAGAAACCCGTTCTCAAAGATTTACTTTTAGTCATTATTTGGGTAACACACATATTCTGAATGCCTTCGGCAGAATTCAAATGAGCCATTTTAATCTAGATTAATCTAGATTAATTCCAAGATTAATCTAGATTAATCTAGATTAAAAAAATTAATCTATGCCCACCACTAATTTTTTTGTTTTGTTGTAGCTTTTTTAAATCTTGAAGTAGCTTTTTGTTTTAGTGGTTTTTATATATAAATATTTTTATATAATATTTTCTATATATTATACAATATATTAAAATGTTATTTCATGTTAAGTCTAGTTTTTTATTTATTTATTTATTTATTTTTATGTCATAATTTAATCACTTTATTGCTGAATCAACGTTTTTGTTTAGATATTTTGTCATTTTCATTAGGAATAGTTATAGTTTTGCTTAACTATAATAACCAAGGACAAAACAAGCATTAAAATAAGATACAACAAACTCAAGATATTCCTTAGTTATCTTTTTTTTAAAACCCTTGGTTATGCAAAGGATCAGGGGCCCGTTTCAGAAAGCAGGGTAAGTGCAAACTCAGAGTAAGTTAACCCCAGAAAACGGAATACTCAGGGTTTTGGGTTTCAGAAAGCGAGGTATGTCAAACCCGCGACCGCGGGGTAAGTCAAGCCCATTTCAGAAATCGAGGTATCTTATACTCCGAGTGAGTAACCAGAGTAACATACTCCGTGAACCTAACCTGGTCGGGAGCAGGTTTTATTCCACAAACCCGGGGTTTGTTACAATCTCCGCCCCCTTTTCAAAGCGCGAGCTTCTAAAGGAAGCTGCATTAATTCGCAATAATTACATTTATGTCGGGAGAGAATTGTGAGGCCCCGTTTGGACGTTTTATCTTAACTTTTAAGGCCACTTTAAGTCGTATATTTAACATTTCCCAAACAATTTTTTAAATATAATTCCCATTTTCACAGTTTCAACAAAAAAGATATAAAGGTGATTGACATATAAACTTGCGCATTAATAAGTGAATATTTTTTTTCTAAATATGAGCTCATATTCACCGTACGCTTGTAACAGTACCTTCAATTCGATTGGCGACACATGAACACGTGCTTTTGTCACGTGCCGTTGCCATGGTGAATCGTGCTATCTTCACTCAATTGATGATGGCTTTTCATCGCCATGCTGCACGCGCATAACCTAGAGTGAACTTACTCAGGGTCGATTGAACTAACTCAAATCAGCTGGTCTGAAACTGAAAACTCAGAGTAGCGATTCTCTGAGTAAATCAACTCAGGGTTCAGATTTTAACTCAGTGTTGGTTGAACTTCCTTATTGAAACGGGCCCCTGTAGTCACAGACTTTGTTTTCGTTTACAGGTCTTCTTGGTATGGTAGCACACATGATGTTTACAACAGCATTCCAGCTAACGGTGAGTCTGGGCCCTGAGGACTGGAAACCGCAAAACTGGGACTACAGCTGGTCTTATATGTAAGTTCATACATAATCAAAATCATTGAACTGTTTCAAAGTGTTGTAGTGATTGAGGAAAGTTTCTTCGAAGGGTGACTTTATGACAAATAGTCTAAATCATAAAAGCAACTAAAGACTGACGCTTATGTATCAGACTTCAAGTGGAAGTTAACATTCAAATATGCTGTAAACCTATGGGAATGCATATGTTACAAGTACGAAAATAAAGGGCAATTAGTATAGGGATAGCCTGGCATATACTGAAGTACACATGCATTCTAAATTAATTCACCAATAAATTCACAAACTATACACCAAAAATTTCAATTAATGATCACAGATCGAAACAACATACCTTAAAGAGTAACTAGCATAACATCATGATAATTACATTTCATGCAGTGCATTACGTTGCCGTGTTTGAGAGTAAGCAGTCTGCCAAGTTGTAAGTCCTAAGGTGAATAAATAACAAAGTTATTGGCTTGTAGAAAAGGGAGTCGACTCTGAATCACGCAAACGAGATGTGTCTCTAACCGCCGCGTATTTACGTCACTAGACATACTCCCCTCCTACGTTTTGCTGGGACTGCCCCGAAAACATCACTATCCTCCCCCAAAACACTGCCGCTCGTTCGTGATGCGCGTGCCGTCTGAAACCAGTGTTCTACGTTGTGCAACTAAGTGCGTCTTATTTAAACTACCAAAGGAAGAACTTCTGAGGAAAAAATGATTACACTTCATTTTCAAATGACACCAAAGGAGTATAACCCCAGGGTTTTACTGTGCGCGCGTCATTTCATCGAAGATTGCTTCAATAATCTTGGCACGTTCACTGCAGGATATGTTATAAGACTATCCTTGAAAGGGGGAAATACCAACCTTATTTGGACCTGTTAGCTCCACCGAATCACAACCTGTAAGTGTGACTATTTATTTATTTCTGAACTTCAAGAAATATTTGTGTGCCTTATTTATGTGTTTAGCTAATGCATATAACGCTAACGTTAACATGTACCGTTATTTCTGGGGTATTACAGTTTTTTTATCTATCTATGAACCCGGCTAATTTAAGTGTTCAATCTATTATCGTCTATCTATTATCTACTATCGTCTTCGGATGTTTCTTCGTCAGACTCGTGGCTCAAACTGGTAAGGTGAAATCCCCGCCATCTCTATCTATACACTGTATATAATATATCACCTGTAAACCGTAATCAAGCAATGATGGTAGGCATTCCATTTGCGACACATGATGAAACCTTAAAAGAGTAACTAGCATATGATTTTTAAGGTCCTACTTTGGTTTATGGATTGTCCAACAACCAGTTTATGTACATAGAAGGCGTAAAAACACTTATGTCGTAATAATATGTAATTATTCTTACCTTACTTCTTGACTGACTCTCAAATGATTCGTTCCCGCGATTCTTCCATCTAATCCCCTCCTATCTAGTCTAGTGTCATGTGATTGGTCAAATGGTGTTACAGATAGGAGGGGATTAGACGAAAGAATGCTAGTTACTCTCTAAATGTAGTGTGCAGCAATATTAGTGTACACATACATCAAAAGGCCTGCTCTCTAATTCCTGCATAGAAAGATACACGTGCAACCAAAACACTAAATTTAACACGGTTAAAAGTACCACTTTCAAGGAAATACGCTAATCACACGTATACAAATTAACAGTGTTTTAACATCATACTTGTAGTGTTTACTTTACAAAGAGACCGTTAATGCAAGATAAATATGAGAGAGAAAAACTACCTCTTCTTCTCCGTTCACATACACCAGTTGTTCTCAACTCTGGCCCACGAGATCCATTTTCCTGGCGAGTTTAGTCCGAACTCTGATATCAAACACCTGAACAAGCTAATAAGCGTCATTAGGAAAAGATGCGTTCAACTTAATGCGACGCTGCTTAAATATATCAGCATATTTAGATGATTTACATGTAAGTACCGCGAGAGCGGTACTCCCTAATTCGGGCCCCACCTACAACAATTGATAGGAACTCCCTATCGGAACTATTGAAATAAAATTAATAAAAATTAACTTAATAAAAAGTATTGCTGAAATAAATTAAATTTACAGAACATTTCTCCTTGGACATGAGAAAATATCAAATTAAACAGATGACTCAGCAAACTGGCTTCATACTCCCCCCTAAACTTCACAAGACTTGAGCTCCTACACTTCTGTCAGTTTGATAAGGGAGCAAATAGGGCAAGTCATTTGTTACAGGCCACACCATTTCGCCATGCGACATACTGTATGTGTTACCCGAACATCAGGGGACAAAGAACAAAGTAAAGTTGATCAGACTCTCATTCATTCTATTGCTCAAGAGGTGCCTTATAAACCACTCAATTTGACTCAAATTACTTTTTTCCTGCTTGGCTATTATTCTTCTGACTAGGCCCATTTAACTTGAAACCTTTTTAAATAAAAGAGACTTAGAAACATCTTTGATTGCGTTGTGAGTTGTTCTCAGAGTCATATTCTGAATCAGTCTATTTACAGGTCTAACTAACCTGCCTACCCGTGTTCGTACCTGGGTCACTACTTCAGGCACATTAGGGGTTGCAATGGAAATGGACAAGGTGCTGGTGGATCTTGGCAGCTTCTGGCACTGAGCATTGCATCAACTGCAAGTACACTTTCTTGACAGTCTGTCGGATTTGATAGAACGACTCGAGAGTCTGAATTAAGGCGTTTACTTTCAGACTCCTGGACCAGGTCATTTGATTTACTCTCAGGCTTCCAGGATCAAATAGGCTCTCCTGGTCACCTGTATCTACTCGCCCTTGCACCAAATCATCCGTGTCAGGTAAGGAAGCCACCAACTCAGCAGGTCGCGCAGTTTCAGGAAGGTCTCTCTACAGTGCAGAATTCTGTGTTAAGGTTTGATCTGACTGCTCATGGCTGCTTAGTGCGTCGTAATGGAGAGAGAGGTTAAGAGCCTCCTTGAGATCATATCTCATCTTTGCAACGTAGCTGCCAAAGTCTGGACGTTGTCATCTCTCCCAATAATGCGAAACATCACGTCTACGGGCAGACGAGGTATTCTTCCACGCATGAAGTAGAAAGGTGCATAACTGGTAGACTCATGAGCCATACAGTTGTAAGAAAAAGTTAGTGTCTGCTACATCTGTGGCCACCTTTGCTTATCTCTTGGGGGTAAGGCTCGTATCATACTACCCAACGTGCGATTGAATCACTCAGTATCATTCCCCATTGCATGGCAAGCTGTGGTCCTCGAGTTCTTGACTCCCGCAATCTGTGATGGCTCCTGAATGAGATGCCTCTCCAAGCTCGCTCCCTGATCAGAATGCATCCTCTCTGGGAACCCAGAATACAAAAATATCTCTCCCACAGTTGGCGGTCTACTTGTTTGGCTGATTGATTTTTGCCAGCGAAAGCGTGTGCCATCTTCGTAAATTGGTCTGTAACCAACTTGCACATCTATACTCCCACCCTTGTGATCCTCTGCAGACCAGAAGTCTATACACACCAATTCAAGAGGTCTGGTGGTTGTTACACTCTCGAGCGGTGCCCTTGCCTCTGGCTCAGGTGTTTTGCTTACCACACAGCGCTTACAGCACCTAATATACTCTCTGACGTCTCGCCCCATGCCTACCGAGAAGAATATTTCCCTGGTCAAGTGAAGTGTTCTGGCCTGGCCTTGGTGACCAGCATCGTCATTTACTCCCTCCAGAACTTGTTCGGTCAGTGAAGCTGGGACGATGTACTGTCAATGTTTCTTTCCCCTTAGTTGATCTTTGCACACACGATACAAAACTCAACTGTAGTGGAGTAGGCGGGGCGATACCGTGGTTCGAGACCGGTGAGTAATCGTTAATGAGCGCCAGCTGTGCGCGCACCGGTCTCGAATCACGTAGGAGATCGGGAGCATATAAGAGAACGAGCGACCGGACCGTCGAGGAGAGAGGACCGGGCCCGAACATGTTTATGTTTGTATTTATGTTTTATTCGCCGGCCGTCATCCGTGAGGGGCGGCCGGCTGTCTTTTTACTTTTGTTATTACTTGATTAAGTGTTTAAAATGTCTGCCGGTTCCCGTCTCCTTCCTTCCTTTTATTGAACCTTGTTACATTGGTGCCGAAACCCGGGAGGGAGGAGAGACATGCTGTCGGAGATTCTCCGCAGCCGAGTGGCCTCGTGATGCCGGAGAGTTTGGGCAGCGCGGACGAAGAGCGTCCGCCAGTGGCTGCCCGAAGCGGTGGCTCTGGGGAAACGGAAGTGCACTGTATGGCCAACATCAAAGCCTCGGTGGAACGGCGACCTGTGCTGCCGCGCCCCTGGGTCGAGAAGGGGTGGCTATCATCCAAGCGGGAGCGTGGGAGTTGCCGCCGTCCGCCAGAGGCCGGAGCCTGCGTCCGTCCCCCGAGGGGGAGGAGCAGGGGGCGGGAGTGCGGCCACCGCCTGCCAGAGGCCAGAGCCTGCGTCCGTCCGCCCAAGGGGGAGGAGCAGGGGACGGGAAACACGCCCCGACTCCCCGCTAAAGGAGGAGCCACCGCCGGCTGCCACGGGGCGGACGGTCGAGCCATCCATCGAGGGCCCGGGGCCACCTCAAGGTACCGTGAAGGAGAGTACCCCGGCAGTTTGAGGACCGAGCGGCGGCATGTCGAGGAACCGGACTATAATTTTTTTTCTCTCTCTCCCCTTCTCTTTCTAGTTGCTCCGAGGGCTCCCGTCTCCGTTGTCTCGTCGCTGCATACCCCCCCCCCGAGGGAGGGGGAGAGAGCATGCACGGTCTCGGGGGTAGCCCCCCACCTGTGAGGGGTGATAGGGGTATGTAGTGGAGTAGGCGGGGCGAGACCGTGGTTCGAGACCGGTGAGTAATTGTTAATGAGCTCCAGCTATGCGCGCACCGGTCTTGAATCACGTAGGAGATCGGGAGCATATAAGAGAACGAGCGACCGGACCGTCGAGGAGAGAGGACTGGGCCCGAACATGTTTATGTTTGTATTTATGTTTTATTCACCGGCCGTCGTCCGTGAGGGGCGGCCGGCTGTCTTTTTACTTTTGTTATTTTTTGATTAAATGTTTGAAATGTCTGCCGGTTCCCGTCTCCTTCCTTCCATTTATTGAACCTTGTTATATTGGTGCCGAAACCCGGGAGGGAGGAGAGACATGCTGTCGGAGATTCTCCGCAGCCGAGTGGCCTCGTGATGCCGGAGAGTTTGGGCAGCGCGGACGAAGAGCGTCCGCCAGTGGCTGCCCGAAGCGGTGGCTCTGGGGAAACGGAAGTGCACTGTATGGCCAACATCAAAGCCTCGGTGGAACGGCGACCTGTGCTGCCGCGCCCCTGGGTCGAGAAGGGGTGGCTATCATCCAAGCGGGAGCGTGGGAGTTGCCGCCGTCCGCCAGAGGCCGGAGCCTGCGTCCGTCCCCCGAGGGGGAGGAGCAGGGGGCGGGAGTGCGGCCACCGCCTGCCAGAGGCCAGAGCCTGCGTCCGTCCGCCCAAGGGGGAGGAGCAGGGGACGGGAAACACGCCCCGACTCCCCGCTAAAGGAGGAGCCACCGCCGGCTGCCACGGGGCGGACGGTCGAGCCATCCATCGAGGGCCCGGGGCCACCTCAAGGTACCGTGAAGGAGAGTACCCCGGCAGTTTGAGGACCGAGCGGCGGCATGTCGAGGAACCGGACTATAATTTTTTTTCTCTCTCTCCCCTTCTCTTTCTAGTTGCTCCGAGGGCTCCCGTCTCCGTTGTCTCGTCGCTGCATACCCCCCCCCCGAGGGAGGGGGAGAGAGCATGCACGGTTTTGGGGGTAGCCCCCCACCTGTGAGGGGTGATAGGGGTATGTAGTGGAGTAGGCGGGGCGAGACCGTGGTTCGAGACCGGTGAGTAATTGTTAATGAGCTCCAGCTATGCGCGCACCGGTCTTGAATCACGTAGGAGATCGGGAGCATATAAGAGAACGAGCGACCGGACCGTCGAGGAGAGAGGACTGGGCCCGAACATGTTTATGTTTGTATTTATGTTTTATTCACCGGCCGTCGTCCGTGAGGGGCGGCCGGCTGTCTTTTTACTTTTGTTATTTTTTGATTAAATGTTTGAAATGTCTGCCGGTTCCCGTCTCCTTCCTTCCATTTATTGAACCTTGTTATATCCACCTAACATTTTCAATCTTTCCCACTGTTTAAGAGTCTTCAGGGTCTTCAGTGTCTCTTTTGTCCTCTCGCGTCTTGATGGCCTCCTGTCATGAGAGATTTAGGAAAGAACTCAACACACAACAGGATCTTCTGACTGTTTATCCTTGAGCTCTTTCAGTGTAAATACACTCCGACTTAACAGGTGGAACTTCTTCGGGGCAAGTTTTGGACCATGTGCTCTCAGGCGGCAGAACAACAGCTCAAGCCTCTCCAATGCCACACTCTCGTTTGTTGCAAATACTAGGAGGTCTTCTAGTTTGCAAAGTAAGGTTAGAAAGTTCTGGGCTCCGAATATGCCCATCAGGAGAAGCATGAAACTTGCAGGACTGTTACACAATCCTTGGTGGGCCTATTAAATTCATAGAGTCCCATGGGTGTTGTGAACGCAGTTAATTTTTTATCTTCCTCAGCCATCTCCATGTTGTAGAATCCTGAGGAAAGATCCATAGCACTGAATATGGCATTGCTGCCAAGCGCAGCTAGACAATCTGCCTGGTGTGGCAAAGGATGTGCGTCTTTAGTAGTGCGGACATACAACCACCGATAGTCAACACAAATGCGTAGATCTCCGTTTTTCATCCAGACGAGGACCAGAGGGGAGGCCCACTCGCTAGAAGATTTGCGAATGATCTAAGGCTCCTCCATTTCTGAAAGAACATGTCTGAGCTTGTGGTAATCTGCCAGTGGCACACGTCGGTGAGGCAGTGTAAAGGGGCGAATATCTGCAGTCAAGTTTATTTTATGAGAACACATCCTCATATTTGCATACCAGCTGCACAAGTTGATCCGTCCATTGCTGTAACACTTTGCTGTCAGCTCTTTCCAACTTCATCATATTTTGACACAGAATACTTTTATCAGGAATTGCTTTGCAGCTTTCTTCATTCAACAAAAGATCATGTTTATTGCTGAGGGTTTCACTTTTCTTGCTCACATCGTCCCCTCCCCAATGCGAGCAGATTAGTTTCCTGAGAGCGTGAAGCAACATTGGTTTCCTTAACACTAGAACAGTCTTTACGCTGGTGTCCAACCCTCATGCAGATAAGGCACTGCTTCTCTTGCATCCAGTGTGACCGAGTGGAGTGTGTTATGTCCCCACAGACACAGCAAGGCAGAATGCGTGCTCCATGTGTTTGAAAGGGCCTTGAAGGATTGTGTACCGGCTGACTGGTTTGTTCCAGCACTCTCTCTAACATGCTGAGGACACGTTCCAATTCATCAGAATTGGGTGAGACTGGATCAACTGTCTTAGGTCGGCTACTGGGAGCGATTGCTGCAGCATTGATGTTCATCTCCAGACTCCTGTATCTCTTCGACTGACAATTGCCCATAGGTTTGGACTTAAACACACTAGTCAGTTCACGATCAGGGGAGTTTCGTATGAACATCATGTTTATTTCTGCACTTATGTTCTCCATGTTAGCTCCACTACATTCTAAATGGCTATTAGCTCGTTCACCTGCAGAGTTCAATCTCACCCAGTAATCTACGGGGCTTTCCTTAGGTTTAGGCTTTGTTGCGTAGATATCTGCCAATGGCAAAAGTGACACAGGGGATCACTAAAGTAGTGTCTTAACATGTCATACATTTTCTCGACACTAGCTGGACTTGATGGAGCAGTGCTTTTTAGTCCCACTTTCATTATATTTTTATTAGCTCTTCTCATGAGGTGACTCATGTCTGTTTCGGCTTTCTCTGTTTCGGGGCAGCTGCTTTTCCTTAAGTACAGTCCCATGACATCTATCCATTCTTGGACTGTGTACCTCTCATCTCCTTTAAACAGGGGTGGTCTTTCATGTCAGACCTCACTATGAAGTTGACTTTGGGGGATTCAGGTGGGACTAGGGTCACACGGACTAGCTAGCAAATGGCTGATAATTGAGTGCCAATCTGACTACCCAGCTCTCCTATTAACTCTTGTAGCTCCTGTGTGGCACATTGGGGCTACCATCAGAAGGAGTGAAACATGTTGGCTGTTCTAACTCAGGATAAGGATTTACTTCTGGCACTGAAAGGTACTTGGGAAAAACAGCTTTGGTATTGCCCCTGTGTCCTCTCTTAACCGATACAGACCTCTACCTCTACCAGCTAATGGAGTGAACTTATCAGAAGTATCTCGGTCTCTTCCAGCCATATTGATATAATACAACTAATTAAATTTGAAATAAGAAAACACAAACTAATAAAATATGCAAATATACAGAGGTTACAGATATGCAAGACATTAAGTGAAATACAGAATTTGAGAACCCACAGTCTTCAAAGCAATGTAAGTGTAAATGTCAACGTCCGATAAGTACAAATGTCCGAAATGCACGTGTGAGGTGTACCACACAGTCTGGGATTATGTGGAACTTCACAGTAGATAGGTGAAAGTGTGCGTGTGCAAATGTCCGAATAAGATCACTTGAATATCCGCTGCATAGGTCCTATGGCCACGCAGTACAGCATCTAAACGTCACAGCACACTGCTTGACCCCGGCGGTCGGCTGCGGCTGACCAAATGGATCCGGGTCACGGCACCAGTTAGATGTAGTAGACTCCAAGTTGTCACCTCTGGACACCACAGAAACGCAACCACACCATAAACGGGACCATGGATATACAGATGGATATATTCCTTAAACAGAGTAGTGTGAGGCAATATTAGTGTACACAAACATCAAAAGGCCTACCCTCCAATTCCTGCATAGAAAGATATACGTGCAACCAAAACACTAAATTTAACACGGTTTAAATTACCACTTTCAAGGAAAATACGCTAATCATACAGATGCAAATTATGTCAGAAACTCTTAAGTGTTTTAAAATCATAAATGTAGTTACGGATTAGAGTCAGTTAATGCAAGATAAATATGAGAGAAAAACTACCTCTGCTTCTCCGTTCGCATACACCATTCATCTGAGCGCGCGAAAGCTTAAAGGAGAAGCGAGATATTTCCAGACATATTTCCCTTCGGTGTCTCACTAATTCAGGCCCCACCTACAACAATTGATAGGAACTCCCTATTGGAACTATTGAAATAAAAAATTTATACAAATTTACTTAATACAAGTTTTGCTGAAGTTAACTAAATTTACAGAACATTTCTCATTGGACATGAGAAAATATCAAATTAAACAGATGACTCAGCAAACCGGCTACACTTATCTGATGCCCTGTTAATGTTTGGTCTATTCTCCAGCTTGGCTTGGAGCTCATTCACTGCCTGCATGGCCTCCTCTGTAACAACCATAAACAGATACACAAAGACTATCATGGAGTTCAAACACAAGAGAAAGAACATCGAGAAGAACCTGAAGATCAAGCAGAAGTTGCTGGACCTGGAATCTCCAGAGCAGGTGTGGGACATGTACATCAGCTCTGTGCCCAGTTCAACTGAGGAGTTTCTGGACCTGTCCAGTTCTGGGCGCAAATTGTCCACCAATTCAGTCTTCCTGGACCTCAATGACCTGCCATCTCCACAAGGAGAGGAATACTGTTAAGGCCAATACAATAGACTTGAAGAAACAAAGCATCTCATTTTGACAGCTTAATCACTTTCACTTTGTGTGTGTGTGTGTGTGTGTGTGTGTATGTCTTTCATGTAGATAGAAACAGGCCTCACGCTAGAGTAGTTTGACACAAAACAGTAATTTAAGGCGATGCGTTATGATTTCATAACTCTGCTATTTAAAATGTTTTGTTTGAAGTTGATGCTGTATTTTTTTAATTTGTTATTATTGTGCTGAAACTGCTGATATAAACTGATATAAATAGATACATTAAATGATATTAGGAGAGTCTAATTGTCCCAGAGAGTCCCAGAGAGTCTAATGTAATATATTTATATGAAAGTAACTGTTAAATGACATTAGAAACATACACATACTGTTAGACTGACAAAATACCGTGTTCAATAAAAATGTGAAAGGTGAAAATTGACACATTACTGTGAACCTGAGGGTATCTTAAATGTATCATATTCTATCTGCTATATTCAGAGCAAAATATATATTGCTGAGTGCCTTTGTTTGTGTTATTAATCTTGGTTCTTTAACCACCATTTTTCAGTAGACAAATATACAGTAATCAAATAGTATATGGGTGTAGAAAGATTCAAAGTAGTGCGAGACCCTACTCTACTACAATGGGATATGTTGATGTTCCTATTTTGGGGACAGTTTATTGTGTTGCTTTATTTTGCTTGGTTATGTTTATTAAGCATAATCATTTTAAAATGTATAGATCTGTGTCAATATGTATTTGGTAAGGTTCAATTTTAAATTTAAAGAAAGTTATTGAATAAGCTAGCAGCATGCAAAAAATAGAATAAGAATGTGAAGTACAGAATTTTAGGGGTGGTACGGTGTCATGTATATGATGGAAAAACTAAATTAGTTCTTCATAATTTCATATGTTATGGATATTTGACCCCATTTACAGAAAATACATAAAAAATGTGTATCAATGTGTTAATTAACTTATTAACTGCCTATAAGTCTTTGTACTGTCAAAATGTGTTAAGTGTTAATGTGCAATAAAACTGGGATTATTAAATTAGTTTATATGTTTATTTTTACATGAACAAGCCTTTTCAACAATATTGTAGATTGATGGCTTATGTCATTCGTCGATTATATTTTAATTATTTCAAAAGTGGGCTAAATGTTAGATTTGTTGGTTATTTAGTGGTATCTTTTAGATTTGTGGAGGAAATTATATTTCCCCATATGCATTTCTTTATAGTGCACTTTATTGTTTTGCCAGAAGGTGGCGCCTGAGACAAAGTTTCACAAAATTTGTTTTGAAGCGTTTATCACTTTGGAAGGGTTGGTGATACATCAACACTAACAAAACACATCGACTATAGTGTGTGCTATAGTTTTATGTAATTTCGTTTCATGTAAATTACAAGTTTGTTTATGATCCATCTTTTAAAGTCCAAATCCATATTCTTTATGTGACAATATTAGTCAATAGTACAAAACATTTATTTTGTCACAGAACAACAACATTCATGCCATTATTTAATCATTTAAAATATTTTTGTGATAGCTTACCTAAGAGTAACAAATCTATCATAGTTTTTAACTTTAAGGTTTGATTTTTTTACAATTTCCTACTACTCAATTTGCTTTTTAACCAGATTTCAGACTAGTAGAGATACATTTTTATTAGAATCATGTGCATTCTGTATCGTCTGAACAAAAAACAGATACAAATAAAAAATCTAAACCACTTTAAATTTAAATTGTGATTTATATTGCAATGGCCCTTATACACCTTTTTATTGTCTAAAGAACTTTTTTCCATAACAAGAACTTTTTGTGATACAAAAAAGGTTCTTTGGATGTTAAAATTTCCTCAAGGAGCAATTAAACCCAAAAATGACACAGTCGTCCACATACTATGTGCTATAATGCCTCTGTTATAAGTTGTTTTTAATGTGTAATCTTTCTGTTTAACATAAAGACTGCAACAGTGACATACTATGCTTATGCTACACAGTTTATTTAAATTATGACATTTCCATATGTATGAGCTTTAATTTGACTCCGCCATAAAAAGACATCAAAAATTTAAAAATGACAAGAGCAGAAAAGTGCTGCTTACAACAATGAATTGATGTCACTGTCAACCAAAGTCAAATTTATAAAAGAATATTGTGAACTGCGGTGTCCATTTACCAGACAGACATGATACATCAATGTAATGGAGCCATCAACAAAGAAATCTGACATCACTTCATCATTATTGCTGTTCCATGAACACTAGCCACCTTGCTTCTAAACTCTTGACCAATCTAGACAATCAGCTTCTGTACCCAACACAGAAGAAACTCACGTCATAAGTAAAGATGTAATGTCAATGTCAACTGCATATGTTTTGCATATGTTTTTATCCTTAGAAACACTCATTGCCATCCAAAATCCATGCCTGCCATTTGATAAAATTCAAGATTATGCGGCTGGTAAAAATCCCTAAGTTTACGAATTACCTCTGGGTCAATTTTAGGGTGAGTTCTTCCTTTGGTTTGCCCCAAACAGTGGGGTTTGCTACTGCCCTCTGGCTTTTTGAGGCATGGAAATCCCTTTGTCTTGTTAAAGTAAAAGTGTTTGTCTGTAATGATCCTTTGCAAACCGAGAAAATCTTGCACGCGTCCCAGTTCGCCCGCCGGGTTGCTTATCAGCCTCTCGCCGTGGACAAAATGAATCTGGGTGAGCGGAAAGTGGGCCAACCAGCGCTCCAAGTGCTTGGCGTATAGTCCGATGTACAGCGGGCTCCAAAGAGAGTCTATCTGACCCGTGGATCTGTTCTTAAACGTCAGGCTCTCAAAACTGGGGATATCTGGTGTCTTGGAGATGATCTGGGTGTAGTCCGAAATGGCTCGGGTGATGGGGTCCCGCACCACCACGATTAGCTTGATGTTCCGTGACATTGCGTGGATGCGAGCGGGGGTCTCCGGGGTGACAAAATATCTAGGGGTCTTCTCCATTACGATTTGGCCATCGAGAGCTTTGGGCATCATACTCCTAAAAGAAGAAAAGTAAAAAAAAGTAAGTAAACATACTTTTCTTTCACTTACTGCTGTCAATCTTGTTTTTAGTTGTTTCCAGGATCTGTTTAACTTCAGATTCCAACACAATATTGATTGTCCAAACCACATCACACCCCCAATACCGGCATCAGAAGAGGGTCTTTAGCCCAGCAAAACCCAACTAATGAGGTGACAAGGCTTTTGTTCTCAAGCAGATAAAGCCAGACCCACGGTCAACTGTGTCTCATATTGGCTATATATGAGAAGTCGGGCAACCCCAGAGAGTTGGAAATGTGCATTGGTAATGCAGGTTATCATGCAGATGTGAAACCAGTATCAATCACAGAGGGTAACCAACGTACACGGAAAAACAAATGGAATTCATGCATCTCTTTCCTCCCGATGGCAGATGGGACTCATTTTTTTTTAAGAGTCCCGCTGGGTTTAATGGACCCCCTGTACCCCACCTGCCTTTACAGGCTGACCGCATCCAATGTCTATTTGAAGGACTGCAAATCACAATTTCCAGCTTTGAGAAGTTAAATTATGTCCTGCTTCTAAAAATAGCAACCGTGTGTAAAAGCCAGATCAGAGCAGCAGTAATCACAAGACCAAGCCAATAACAAAGAACGTCTCCTGAGCCAAAACAAAAGATCTTTTTTTTTAGATAAAGTAGATTATAGGGAGTTTCTGTAACAAAAAATGTAACCAATTGTAAAAGAAAGGATGGAAAATTTACATTTTGAGCCCCTTGATCTCACAATATTCAAAACTTAGCTGATCCTCACAGGAATTCACAACCATTTCACAAGGTGGCTAACTGTGAACTATACAAAAATATGGTATTATAGAGTGGTGCAGAGATGATGAACCTTTATAAACCAATACAGAAGTGAGTGCAGCACTGATTCTCTTAACCAAAAGCATGTGGATTTTTCCCATAGACTTTTTGAGGATCACAAAAAATAAGCTATGTGATTAACAAAGGTTTATGATACTTACAGGTTTGTTACCATTTCACATTATTTGTGAGATTTTTAAGCGTGATGACATTTAATGTCCCCACCAAAGCATGTGGTCGGTTTTAGCAACCACCATTTTTAGCAACCCTTAGACCCAGGGTTTTTGCACCACTCTATTAGAAAACAACCATACTCAAGCCCCTCCCCTAACCCCACTCTAAACTCAACATCACTGACAGGAAAGCAAATTGTACTAAGACGTACAAATAAAATCTTATGAAATCATAAAAATTAGCCATCTCGTAAAATAATAAAATGCGAAAAAATCCTATATATTTATGTAGTAAATTGTGTCCTATTTTCATGTTTTTTTATTATAAAAATCTCAAATTACAATTTGCAAGGCGATTAGTTCGTGTGAAATCGTTCTCATTTGTATGTTATAGTACCAACTGCCTTCACCCCAGTGATGTTAGGTTCGCCCCTTTCTCAACCCCTAAACATAACCATCACTGGTACATGTACAAATGCAATCATTAGACATCATAAGTGTTAGTCACTTCATAAAATAGCTACGAAAACAAATCGCTATGAGATTATGTCACTGTAAAACAAAATTAAACACAAAGAAACACCTTCATTCTCTTCTTTTATGAATTATAAATGCAAAAGTCCTTTAAATAAAGGAAACACAACGACTACAACGACTGGAATCTCTTTCTTTCTTCCCTACAGACTCCATTTTTGCTCTTTTATGAGTCCTAAAGGACACACTATAGTAATGGACCAAAGCAAAAAAAGAAAGCCCATAAAGCTAATGGTATATCATCCAAAAATGACCAAGACTTACTGTCCATCATGCTGTTCAGATGGGTCATAGAGGACACGTCATATGATGCCTCTAGTTTCCTCTGGCAGGAGACGGACACACATTGCTGCGCCAGCCGTCCCTGCAGCGCAAACTCCTTTCGATACAGCAGCCCACCAGTTCTGCCAATCCCCATAGCGGCCTGCATTATCAATGACTTCATCTGAGAAAGCACTTAGTTTAAAGACTTCACTGTTTACCTACTTCTATTATGGAGCCAGCAAATCTATTAGACCCTGCCATTAATTATTCACGCACTGCAACTGATGTGACAGATTCAAACTCACACTGGACACTTTGTGCCTCTAGCTAATGACCTCTAGCTAATTCACAAGTGTTTCCCGATGTCCACAGTAATCATCCCTGCATTACTTATCACGGTTACGAAATCCAGAGGATTGTGCTCAGTGTCACTCAATTGCTCACGGCGCCTCAGCAGGCTGTATTTACATTTGTAAACTATGTAAACTCTCTGTTATATTACTCAGTATTGGTGTATGCCATATTTGTCCATTTGTGTATTTCCAGATTTGTTAATTATTAACTGTGATTTGAAGTTTGTATTCAAAGTATCCAAGAAGCTTCTGTCACTAAATTCCGTGTGTGTTTAATGCATTCTCTGTAATGAAAGTTCAGCCTGTTTTTTGGCTTCTTATCTGCTTTAATCAAAATAAGACATTTTGAGATTAGAATAAAGTGAAGTTGAAGTTTCATTCCATGATTTTCCGCCCCCATTCCATTATTAGACAGAAATAACTATTATTTTTCAAACATATCAGAGAGATTAAATGGAGAGCAAATGGAAACTTTTGCTTAAGTTTTCTGTGTATCAAATATTTCACCTGAGAAAAATGACCCAGAAATCTCACAGATGTCTCCATAAAGATTTCAGAAGAGATTTAAACAATGTCACAATTTGAGTTTAGGATGGCCAAGTCTGCAATCAAAAGTCAATATTATTATTATTTTGTTTGTTTATTTTGCATTCATGTTTTTTGTTTAGTCTCCTATTTCCTCTGTGTATATGTCTACAATCAAAAGTCATTCTTATTGTTGATTTCAATATGAACTCAATATTTCTAATCAAATTAACCCAAATCTAGATTATTTTACCCCTACAATATGCATCAGATTAAACCAAATCTAGATTATTTTACCCCTACAATATGCATCAGATTAAACCAAATCTAGATTATTTTACCACTAAAAAATCACTGCACATCAGTTTTCAAAGTTGTAAAAACACCTTGCTTTCTTGGTCGGACGACAAACTACAGAATACAGTTTGTTTGACATTTAACTAATAAAACTGAATAAAATATTTGTTGAAGTATCAAGACTTTAGGCCCCTGATGCAGAGTAAATACTATGCCTGCTTTTCATTCCGTATACTATCCGTCCAAATAGTATTCGAAAGTAGAATTAGTATGTCCAAAATCGTAGTATGTTGAAAAGAGAATTACAAAGATTCCCGAATGGTCTAATATTTCCAGTACAAATTCGAAGTGCAAGAAGGAAGCACACTCCGACGGCTGACATTACCCACAACTCACCACGAGTAGGCGGAGCTTAGTGACGTTCCACTGCATTAATAAATTATATAACTGATGGGTTACTAAATGAACCAATGTAAGTAACAGTAAACATTACATACAAAATAATGAATTAGTAAATACCTTAATTGAAAGAAGAGCTGTATTTTGATCTGTGTGACAGTTATTGGCCACAATGTTGTCTAGGCAACAACAGCCACTTCCGCTTTCTGTTAGTATGTTCCAGTGTGTGCAATCTCTTTTGCCATGCACTCAAAAGTACCTACAATTCCAACACAAAAACAGTACCTACTATTAGGGCTAGTATAAGTAAGCAAATTGGCTTGTGTAGTGGACAGGTACGCCTTTGGCTGTGTGGCAAAATGTTCACAGAACATAAAGATCGATACAAGAAACATGGATTCTCTGTAAGCTTTGAAGCTACTTCATTGTTTCCATATTGCTCAATGTTGTCCAATCCCAACAGCCCAAAGGAGGCAGTAGAATGATCTTGTCTAATTGATGCTGTGTTTGGCTGGGCCTCTTAGAGGTATACTGAATAAACCAAATGGTGCCCTGGGTATTGATCATGATGGGGGTATGGTAATTTGTGTCTCAGCTGGTGCGGAGGTGGCAGGTGGAGTTTGTAGATGGGCTGCTCTATGGCCTCATCAGCAGCTTGCTGTGCACAAACAGATGTGAAGCAATTACCCCGTCTGCTGTCCACGCATCAACTACAGAATGGATGTGATAAGATGTTTTCATTCCAGTGAATCTGTGTAATACGTTCCTTCATTTTAATTTCTGAAACATGTACTTGCACTGGGAAACAGTTACAGGGTTCTCTTACAATAAAATGCTGTAATGAGACTTTAATTGTGAAATCAATGCAGACTGTGGGACATTTAATGACAAGGAACACAAAGAGAAACACAATAGTTTAAATAGTGCTGCATCGGAGGTTTGGTTGATTTGTGTTTTTTGTATCCGGGACCTTTTTATTATGCAAGTAACATATGTTGGTAACATTGCAGCATAAAAAAACATGCCTTTATTCTAAAAACACTTTCCTTAAGGTATTTATGATATTAATATATTACAATCTGTAAAACTTCACAGACTGCTCATCAGAGAGGTATGTTTAAGTGTGCGTACTTGGGCCCATCCATCCGTTTCTTTGCATGCAGAGGCCATTAAAGAGCCAGTCAGTTGTAACTGTGCCCTGTCCACCTCCCAGAAACATCCATCACATCCAGCTCAGACATCCCTGCTCCCCTGTAGCATCCAATGAGAGCCGAATTACCAATGGAGCATATAATACTTGGCGATGGTAATTTCATCAAGTACAGTATACTTATGCCAATAAACTCAGTTGTCACTGAGTAAACAACTTACAGTTGGATCTGTGAATGGATTCATCCAGTCGACCATAGTTTTCATTTTGTTTTGGTCTTAATTTCTGTCTGTTTGAAAGTTATTTTATTGTCAGTTTTTTATTCGCACCCTATTCTGTGTCAGTATTTAAATGACTGTAGTCAAAATGTCCTTGTGGTGCAGCTGCACTGCTCATATTGACAGAGAGCATCAATAATTAATCACCTAAAGAAAAACTCAAGACTTTTTTTACATTTCTTCATTACATATATATTTAGCTTTCCTGTAGCTCAGTGGTAAGAGCATTGCGTTAACAGCGCAAGGTTGTGGGTTTGATCCCAGGGGATTGCAAATGCATTTGTTAAATTTACAGGATAAAGCATTGTAAGTCACTTTGGATAAAAGCGTCTGCCAAATGCCTAAATGTAAATGTAATGTAAATGTAGTCATTAAGCAGACGCTTTTATCCAAAGCGACTTACAGGTGGGGTAAGCAATGGAAGCAATTGGGGCAGCATAAGGACAACAAAAGCATAAGTGCAATCAAAAAAGAAGACTTAAGACATTACAAGGACAACAACACCCACACGTTTTTATAATTAGCAATGCAATTATGTTTCTGTCTTTTACCATATTCTAGGTAAAAAAGCCTCCCCCTGCCAAAACCAAGCTTTGATTCCCAATCCAGGGGTAGGAATTTGCATTATTTTATGGACCTCTTGATGAATTGCAAATTAATTCTGATAACATGATGACATCTGATCCAACCAGCAAATTAAATTACAGCTCACTCCCAATGAGTGACACAGAATTATTTTCACAAACGTTGCACAAAGAATCTTATTTTACCAAATGGTTCCCGGAAATCAGCCTTGCACTTGTATGTTCATCCATACCCTGTCCCTTCAGTAGTTCTCAATCAATATATTGATGCTTTTCTGTAGACTTCAAAAACTGCATATGTACATCTATGTTTCAAAGCTCTCATCACAATCCAGATGATCGCTAATGTTGTAATATCTGTCATTTTACCTTTGAATCCCCCCGTCCTCCACTTCCCCCATATTGACAGATCTCTATTGCATTTGAATGATCTATCTCTGGAAGTATTGAGGGTGACTTACACCAAATAGATTCCTTTCAGGGGAAAAAGACAGTAAAGGCGCCTGAAACATGAACTTGGAGCCTCTGTGGTGATTATGCCCAGGCAGGATAAAACCTCTTTCTAATTGTAACCGAATCTGAACCGACTGGTTTAACGCAAGCATGAACTCAAGGTCAAACATTGTGGCCGATCAATGGGAGAAACACTTTAAGGACAAAACAATCATCTATCACCACACCCTTGTTGCAGATTTACCCGAGCTTTACCCAAGCTTTAATGTCATTTCTTTTCTATTTGTTAAAGATCTGAATTGAGATTGTGAGGGTGGCATCCGACCCCCCACAGATTTAATCTACCGTTGATAAGAAGATTAATGACCAATCCATTCCATTAGACCTGTGTACGTCTGAGCGTGGACAGATTCCAGGATTTGTGATTGGCCAGATATCTATAGGTCCTCCGACCATATGAAGTCCCTGGCACACATCATTACGTTTGGTGGAAAAAGTGACTGGGGTTAAAGATCAATCGACAGGTCTCACAATAATGTCAAGTGGCCTGTCATGCTGTGAGGTCCATCTGCTCCCAGCAAGATGACAATCTGCCTCCTCTGGGCTCAAAGAGTTCCTCGGAGCACAACGCCGGGGATTTGGGTGCCAACATCACACACATGCGTGCACACAAAGGAAAATCAAAGCAATGTCTTTAAAGGCAAATGTTTCATGCAACAATTATACAAATGCTCGTAATTCAGAGATATCTGAGCGTTTGGTATGGGTATGCACTAATTATATGGACTGGGCAAGCCAATTGGAAATTGACAAAACAATCAATCAGCTGCTTAGAGGGTAAGTAATTGAGTTTTGTCAACTCTCTGAACACTTCGAAGGCAGCGTGACAAACCATGAAATTGAACGGCGTAACTTTATTGAAGATTCTGACAGAATCTGTGATGGGCTTGCTGATCAACCTGTCATGCTTTTTAGTAGACAAACAAATATATAATTGATCTGAATAATACCAGAACAAATTAAATTTTAGGAAATCTCCCTTTTAACAATGAATAGAACTAAATTCTCTATAAGCTAAAACTTCCATCTTCCTCACAACGTTCCTTGTGAAAACCAAAACATGCCAGGAGGTAAAAGTAAAAGGTTCCATAGTGTCACAAAAATCACAATGGACCTATTTAAGGTTCCATAGTGTCATAAAAGAACAACTAACCCAAAAATGAAAGTATGTCTTCATTTACTCAGCCTCGATGTATTTAAAATCTGTATACATTTATTTGTTCTGATGAACAGAGAAAAATATATTTGGAGGAATGCTTAAAAACCAAACAGTTCTTGTTCACCATTGACTACCATAGTAGGAAAAAATGTTTTATACATTTCTTTGCTCTGTTGAACACAAAAAATATATATTTTTAAAAATGTATTAAAGCAAACAGTTCCTAAGATGCTCTTTTTTGGCTGTATGGTTCCATAAGTAAACACATCCATGTAAACCTTTCTGTTGTGCAAAAGGCATCCCGTCAAAAAAGGTATATATGGAAGAAAGAAATGGTTCTTCTATTGTTTGGCATTGCAGCAGAATCCTTATTGGCAGCTTTATTTAGAAATGATGACCTACACTCCTAATCTTTATAAATATTTGTGTTTCCAAAACACAAAAGAAGACTTTTGTAACCAAACCACATTGGCCCAGTTTACTTTCTTTGTTTGGACACAAACGCAGATTTTGATATTTATCAAAATATCTTCTTTTGTTTCTTCTTAATTTTAGTTTTTTAGGTTAAGTATACCTTTATTTTAAAGACAAAAAAACACAAATCTGCAAGTTTAACAAAAGATAACCGCTTAAACGTTTTGTCAGTTAACTCAAACATTTAGCTTCACGTGGAAGCCTAGATTACTGGTAAAAACGTGTATCCACTGTGCCATTATTACCTGTACCAGCTGAGTCCACGTGTGTAGTGCCTGTCAAAGAAGTGCGGTTCAGACCCAAGAGCTCGGATATCCGGGTGAAGTCTCAGGAACTCCAGAAGCGCTCTCGTTCCTCCCTTTTTAACTCCGATGATGATAGCGTGAGGAAGGCGCCGGGTTGCGGTCCAGTCTTTTCCTTGGCTGTTAACATCCACGCTCCCCTCCACCGCGTAACCAGGCGCCGTTAATGTTTCTCTCAACACGGTCTTATTTTTGTTTTCTCTGTACCATCCAGTTAAAAGTATCGGCTGTGAGTTTTGTGATCTGTCCAACAATTCCGACTCGCAGCATCCCAGCCAAAGATAGAGCATTGAGACGCATGTAACGCTAAAGGAAAACATGATTACAAGTTTTTGCAAGAGTCTCCGGATATCCATAAGAGGGTTGTTAAAAGTTGCCATCCCTCCGAAAACACTGTGTAGACGGCCATCCTAGTTAGGACTTTAATCGTTTAATTTTGAAAAAGACGCGGATGGCGCAAGGCAGCGGTACTGAAGAAAGCGCCAATCCAATTCCGATCAGCCTAGGTAGCAGCATTCCTAATTTGAGGGGAACGGCCAAATCTCAGTTTGGAGGGTTTCATCGTCACAGAGATCTTTAATGGCGCTTTCCTCCTATTCCCATGCTTTGCGAGGACAGCAAAAATATACAGATTGTAATATCTGTTCTCGAGTGCACGGCGATGTGACACTGGTCCCCGGAGGATTGCAGTCTTGATGCTGCTCTCATTCATTCATGTGCGCTCATGCCCTCCTGTCGTGTTTAAACTGCCTGTGATTGGAGGGTCGCGCCTGAAGGAGGGTTTAATATTTAGACAGAGATGTACAAGTTGAGCTGGAGGTGTTGGTATGAGGTAATTTATAGCATGCATTATTTTTCCATTATTTGGACACAACAGAGGTCTCATTGTTGTGGTCTCAACAGAGTGCTTTGCACATTTTGCTCTATTTGTTCATTTTGTAAACAGTAGCCTATGTTGTTCCAGATCTACGCCTTTTCTTTAAGGGAACATAAAAGTAAATATGTTACAATACAATTTTTTAGTTTTTATAGCATTCCCATTCACTTTCATATATGAAGAGAAGCACCGGAGACATTCTTCTAGAATTTTGGTCTATGAAAGAATATCTTGCAATTTTTGGGATGACATTCAGGAAAGTAAATGATAATAACATTTTCTGTTTGGGTAAACTGTTTCATTAAAGACAAAACGTATGGCATATGTAAAAATCTCTCAAACAATTAAACACAATAAACAAATTTTGCATGGCAACTAACATTTGCATTTTAGCACAAGCTTTATCTTTAGTCCACACTTGATCTGATCCTTTATAGAGAGCTGTAACCAATTCGAGATGTTAAGGCAAGGGTGTTCTTGATCCAATAATTGGTTTGGCAAGACGTCCACTTTTCAGATCAGCACACCAAAGCCGGCTGATCGCATTGCTCTACACAGGCAAATAAGGACAATGTTTACTCTTTTACTTTGTTCTCCATCACCTTTGGTGTGAGGCAGAATCATCATTAGATATAGTCCTGTTTGGTAATATTATACTGTTCAGCTTCACAATTTTCTTTCACCCTTTGGGACCAGAAGATAGAGCAGATATAAATGGGATTTTATTACCCCCTAAAGAAGACCTCGGTCAGACTCCAGTAATGATATATCAAATAAAAAGAGAGCATTTTGTAAGTGTACATTTCTGATATTTATTGCATTAAACATAATGATCCTCTTGCATCACGACGATATCAGCGTAAATGCATGACATGGCCATTTTGTGGTGATTTGTCTGGTTTATGTTGCGATTTATTTTTCCCGTCTTCCAAGTGCAGATGTGACCAGGGTCAAAAGGATAAATGTGCCGTCTCCTAAGAACCAAATCAGAAGAACCATACCTTGTCATTCTTCAAATTATGCTGGGCAGATTTTCTATACTTATATAATATAATAATATACAACTAAATAATAATGCATGGTACAATAAAACTGTAATGTCATACAAACACATTGGTTTGGAATTTATTTTTGTGCATACCATTTTGTAAACTTAAATTAAAATGACCATAATAAACCAAAAAAATGTATAATGAGATAAACCAATCAAAAATATGCTATAGACTCTTGTATGCACTTGAAATCATATGGTAATATACTCACCTAAAGGATTATTAGGAACACCATACTAATACTGTGTTTGACCCCCTTTCGCCTTCATAACTGCCTTAATTCTACGTGGCATTGATTCAACAAGATGCTGAAAGCATTCTTTAGAAATGTTGGCCCATATTGATAGGATAGCATCTTGCAGTCGATTGAGATTTGTTGCTCTATTGCTCTATTGGGTTGAGATCTGGTGACTGTGGGGGCCATTTTAGTACAGTGAACTCATTGTCATGATCAAGAAACCAATTTGAAATGATTCGAGCTTTGTGACATGGTGCATTATCCTGCTGGAGGTAGCCATCAGAGGATGGGTAAACGGTGTTCATAAAGGGATGGACATGGTCAGAAACAATGCTCAGGTAGGCCGTGGCATTTAAACGTTGCCCAATTGGCACTAAGGGGCCTAAAGTGTGCCAAGAAAACATCCCCCACCACCATAATTGCATTAATCAGAAATTGAGCAGGTGTTCCTAATAATCCTTTAGGTGAGTGTATTTGCCAGCATTTACCTGTTTTTCTTTCAAAGTAAGTTGTTTTCAAGGATCAGAGAACAAGGTCGCCCAATTCCGTATTTACGCCCAAGTCTGTTTAAGCAGTTGCACATCTTTTATGTGCAATCCAAGAACAGATTGCTGGATGATGAAGTAGCCATCTATAAAAATGTGACCCCTGGGTCGGGGCCAGTGAGCAGCAAGGCTGATTTATTTCCTTCTGGGGAGAAAACACTGTTTTCATGAAAGTCTAACGAGTATTATGGCTTTATTAAGTGTCCTGAGCCAAACCTGACTTGCCATTCTCGAAATGTTCAAATAAGAAATAGTTTCTTTGTTTCCTGGCCGACTTTCATTTTATGCTGTGTGTGGACAACGCACACCCCATAAAAAATCTGTATCCCGCGTTGTGCTCCAAGATATATATGGTGTTGTTGAATCAAGAAGCAGTAAGATTAAAGTGCAGACAAAACCTTTAAATCTTTTGAAGGACGGAGGTGACATAATAACAGCGAGACCAAATACTATTCAAATATCCACATTCAAAGCTTTCTGTTGGCAGTCTATTATTAATCACTGATAAATGATGCATTTGAGATAGATGTTAACATGTACAGTAACATGTACATCAACATTTTGATGATGTTAGAATAAAAAAAGCTGAGTGTAATGTGGCAATCACTTTATATTAAAAATAATAAAATGTACAACTTGAAATTACAAAAAAATGCTTTTTATGAGATCTGAATTGTGTAAACAACATTATAATGAACAGCTCTGCTAAAACAATAAAGCTTTTATTTGTTGCTTCTTCATTTTAACTATCACAACTTTCTTCACAGTCATCTGAGGGAATTCACTGTGAGTGAAGTGAAGACAAGTACTCCATGAATTAACCAACACATTGGCATCCCTAACTAGTTAATGAAATATAGAAAAGCAGCAATAAAGCCAACGGCTTGATGAGTGCCTTGTACTTCAGCATGCATTTTTTACATTTGACGGATTTGTGTTCATTACTGAAAGCAAAGCCACCAACATTGTTGTCCGTCCTCTTCTTGCACTGTTGCAAAGGGACCTTAAAGATTGGTCTACATAGACAGATTGCCAACTGACTATGCTGTAAACTGGAGGGGAACACTGTAGGATAAACTGCTTTTGTGGTGCATGAAGAACAGTGATATGGCTAGTGTGCAGCAGATTGCAGCTTCTATTCTGATGCTGATGCATTGCCTTTTTTCATGCATTTTGTTTATGGAAACAGGGGTTCTTCCACATAATCTTAAAGGATTAAAAAGGGTAAAGCTCCAAGAAAGCAAATGCATCCATTATAAAAGTAATCGAAATTACTTCAAAGAATTAAGAAATGTCTCCTGAAGTGAAAGGATTGGTTTGTGAGAGAAAATTATTATTATTTTGAAATTAATTATATTGCATGTGTGTGCTTTTTAAAGCTATTTGAAGTCCCATATGCTGCAAAATAACATAACACCATTTGTAAACTATAAGTATTTGTTTATTTACAAGAACAAAAACATTTTTTATAATGAGCATTTTTTACGTGAAATATTAGACTGATAACAAAAATAGGGAATATACAGTTAATTTTTTTTTTAAAACAATAATATTCCGGTAGCAGGGGCACCAGAAACAAATATAGGATATTTTTTTGTAAAGTAAAATTACATTTTTTAATATTATCGTACACCCAACTTGTACATTTCCATAATATATGAAAATTCTGTAATATAAAATAGCAACATTTTGTAAAAGAAATTTGCCAATCTCCAGTGTGAGGTTATAGACTTACCAGCTGTCCAGGATATCTTGGCCTAAGAACCTGATACCTGGTAAGCTCCAACTCTCTGTGACCCAAACAGGGGGTACAAAATAATATTTATTTTTACTTTTTCTAAAATTTATTTTAACTGTGCATGCATAAATTCCTGACAACTTCTGTCAGGATTTGCGTGTGTTTTTGCTCTTAGGGTAAAACAACATAGACAGATACATGAAAACAATTTTTTTGAACTCTGGCTAATGCCATCCGCAGGTCTTTGGGACAGACTGCAGGCTAACTGTTTAACCCATGTTAATCAACCATGAAAGCTGTTGGTGGACAAGCTTCTCATGGCAGCACCTGTATTCGTTGTTAGATTAAATCACCTTACTTATCCTGTGATGGACCAAACCCTCTTAAAGTAAATGCCAGATTAACAGTAAAGACAGGCACTTTAATTCAGTACTACAGTTGCTTAATTTGTGGTGTCAGGAGATTTAAGAGTGGATAACTCCTGTATTGATTTTGACATGCAAACCTAGATAGAACTTTTTTTTCAGTTATCTTTAATTCATTTTCATGTATACTAAATGCCTCATCTCAAATGTTTTCAGGTTGAATATTAAACACAAAGATAAAGCTATTTAAGAAGAGAAGCAAAATAGTAATTTATGGGGCCAATGCTAACAGGCAGCTTTTATGTGTGAAATAATTATATACAGTTGAAAGAAAAAGTATGTGAACCCTTTGGGCTTACTTGGATTTCTTCATAAATTGGTCATAAAATGTGTTCTGATCTTCATCTAAGTCACAACCAGTGGCGGCTGCTGGTCTTTCAAAGAGGGGAAGCTCATTTCACAATGAATGAATGAACAAACTATCTAAAAAATATATATTAAACTCGACGGAGGAAATGTGGGTATACATTAAACTGAAACAAGGAATGTGGTGTATAATTGTGTGAAATGTATGATGAAAATTGGCAAGCAATTTCGGCAAGCAAATACCAAGAAATAGGTTGCAGCAGTTTGTATTTCAACTACACTTGAAAAATCCGCAATGGGACTGAGATTGAATAGCTTTAGCATCAGCGACTTTTTATAGCACAAAATCGCTGTCAATCAAAGGAGATGCAATCTTTCGACAGACCCTCCAATCATCACGCAGTAGCTTGTAGTCCAGGCCAGCCCACTCCTCCATTCACCCCCAGAGACGCTGAGCGTCCGTGGGCGGGACATAATCGCAGCATTTAACCAATGATCGTCTAATTTCGAAGCACTGAAAAAACTGTTGAAAGCAGCCCCATTGAAGTCAATGGACGCTAGGCTTCAACAGGGAAATGCACTCTGACGCTACGGGAATGTTTGAGAAGGAAATAGAGTCAGCCGACCTGCTATAAGTAGCTGATTATGAACAAACTCGTCTTCGTGATGTACGTGTTCTAACATATTTTTATTCAATAAAATGTTAAAACCAAATTTCCTAGTTGACCAATAGTTTTTTGACATTATAAGGGAAGCCAAGCTTCCCTTGCAGTCTTAAAGAAATCCCCACTGGTCACAACAATAGAGAAACACAGTCTGCTTAAACTAATACCGCACAAACATTATATGTTTTCATGTTTTTATTGAACACAACATGTAAACATTCATAGTGCAGGGTGGAAAAAGTATGTGAAACCCTAGGCTAATGACTTCTCCAAGAGCTAATTGGAGCCAGGAGTCAGCCAACCTGGGGTCCAATCAATGTGATGAGATTGGATGTGTTGATTAAAGCTGGCCTGTCCAATAAAAAACACACACCAGTTTTGAGTTTGCTGTTCTGAAGAAGCGTTGTCTGATGTGAACCATGCCTCGCACAAAAGAGCTCTCAGAAGACCTACGATCAAGAAATGTTGACTTACATAAAGCTGGAAAGGGCTACAAAAGTATATCTAAAAGCCTTGATGTCCATGTGTCCACGGTAAGACAGATCGTCTACAAATGGAGAAAGTTCAGCACTGTTGCTACACTCCCTAGGCGTGGTCGTCCTGTAGAGATGACTGCAAGAGCACAGCGCAGAATGCTCAATGAGGTGAAGTAGAATCCTAGAGTGTCAGCTAAACACTTACAGAAATCTCTGGCACATGTTAACATTTTTGTTGACAAATCTACAATAAGGAAAACATTAAACAAGAATGGACTTCATAGGAGGACACCACGGAGGAAGCCACTGCTGTCCAAAAAAAACATTGCAGCACGTTTGAAGTTTGCAAAAGAGCACCTGGATGTTCCACAGCACTACTGGCAAAACATTCTGTGGACAGATGAAACCAAAATTGAGTTGTTGGAAAGAACACACAACGCTATGTGTGGAGAACAAAAGGCACAGCACACCAACATCATAACCTCATCCCAACTGTGAAATATGGTGGAGGGGGCATCATGGTTTGGGGCTGCTTTGCTGCCTCAGGCCTGGACGGATTACTGTCATCGATGGAAAAATGAATTCCAAAGTTTATCAAGACATTTTGCAGGAAAACTTATGACCATCTGGCCGCCAACTGAAGCTTAACAGAGGATTGACGATGCAACAGGACAACGACCCAAAGCATAGAAGTAAATCAACAACAGAATGGCTTCAACAGAAGAAAATACGCCTTCTGGAGTGGCCCAGTCAGAGTCCTGACCTCAACCCGATTGAGATGCTGTGGCATGACCTCAAGAGAGCGATTCACACCAGACATCCCAAGAAAATTGCTGAACTGAAACACTTTTGTAAAGAGGAATGGTCCAAAATTTCTCCTGACCGTTGTGCAGGTCTGATCTGCAACTATAGGAAACGTTTGGTTGAGGTTATTGCTGCCAAAGGAGGGTCAAACCAGTTATTAAAAACCCAAAGGTTCACATACTTTTTCCACCCTGCACTATGAATGTTTACATGTTGTGTTCAATAAAAACATGAAAACGTATAATGTTTGTGCGGTATTAGTTTAAGCAGACTGTGTTTATCTATTGTTGTGACTTAAATGAAGATCAGAAACACTTTTATGACCAATTTATGAGAAATCCAAGTAAGCCCAAAGGGTTCACATACTTTTTCTTTCAACTGTAGG